>JAMKQA010056583.1:0-18545 GCA_024699735.1 Posidonia australis | reverse complement strand
AGAAGATTCAAGCATAAAAGGGACGATATTTGAAGAAGAAAAAGATCCATGTGCTACCAAGAAAAATTCAAGATGAAGGAAAAGGAGAAGAAAAATTAAATAATATTTGTAATTATTTTGATGTACTTTTCTATTTATGCATGTACCTAGGAACTTGTATTAATCCCCCAAATATCCACATAGAGTCGTAGGAAAATTGCCTTAGCCCCAAAACCAACCATTCATTGAAAAACATTCATTATAGGACTAAGGGTATTTTTGGCATACCGAATTTCCTCAGTATACCGAAATATTGGCAGATTTGAAAAATCATAAAAGAAACCCAGAACGACAAATCGAAATTCTCTGGCATACCGAATTATTTTCGATATACCGAAATGCTCGACCGTTGCACATTTCAGTCGACCGTTTTGATTTCGGCATACCGAACCAGTAGCCGTTGCTGAACGTTAGAGAGACGTTAGACACATTCTTATACCCATGTTTTCCTATAAATAGCTCCCCATTCTTCACTTATGGAGGACCAATACTTTCTACTGACATAGAGCTTCAAGCTACTCAAGTTTCCAAGCATTCCACTCCTATCTCATTAGAAAAACTCCTAAGGCAAGAGTGCTCAATTTTTATCCATCCACTTAGATAAATTGAGTTTGGGAGATTGTAGAAAAAGAGTTGTAAAATCCAAGTGTAAAGGTTCTTCTCTGGATTGAGAGAAGGAAGCTGTGTTTTCTTGCCGAGCTTGGTGAGGATTCGTCAAGGGTGTACGGCACGATCTTGGCACGGAATAAAATCAAGTTAGTGAAATTCTCGAGGGGTTCTCGAGGAGTGGACTAAGCTGGGGAGGCTGAACCACTATATATCTACTTATGCATATTCATTGTCGCTCATCCCCTTTCTTTGTATGCTTTAACATAATATCAATTTCCTAGTTATATTCAAATTACTTGAAATATTGTAAATTGATAAACAAACTCTAAAATTTGTTAATTATTCACTAAATCACTATTCACCCCCCTCTTATGAAGCCTAAAGATCCTTACAGAATAGGCTTTGTGCCAAACTCCCCATGCCCTACACCTACTTTTTTCAGTTATCCTCTTTATTTTACTCCCTTATAGGCTTGTAGGTTTACTCTACCCCTTGCTTGGAGGTAATGGGTACCTAGGTGGTGGTTGAGGCTGCTCTGATGGTGAGGGAGGGGTGGCTAACCCCTTCGGTGTTGTGGACTTTTTAAGTACATACTTCAACTTCTCTCCAAGGTATGTAATAGGGATAGAGTTACTCCACTCACCTCTTTCTCTAGGTCTAACTTCTATCTATGCCTCCTATCTCCCTATTTCTTTTAGCACCCTTATTCATGAATGTATCTTTTCTCACTCACATCTTAACATTTTATCTCCCTTTGGTGGTGTAGGTCTGTTAAGGTGTTCAGGCTCGTCGCCTTGTTCTCAATGAGTGGTGGCTCCTTCACTTGCTAGAATGTCCATGTAGTATCGACTGAGGGGGAATAGATCCCTTCCTCTAACTAGCAAGCTTATCTGATTTTGGTCATCGGGCAATACTTATGTAGATGTTACTAGTGTTTTTATTGATGCAATCAGCATGGAATTTATTTGTCTACGTGCTTATGTGTTGAAATGCAATGTGCGAGTAATGAGTGCAAAAGAAAACATGAGTGTGGGGTGATGCGAGATGTATGAATAGAGAGAGAGTGATGCATGTGCGAATGCAGCAGAAGAGCTTTGTAAGACAAGGATACAACTCCTTATCATTGGTAGTACTTCTTTAGATAGCATGTATTGACCAGCTCTGACTGCTCAATGTGGTCCATGTCCTCGAGGATCATCGCTCCCCTAGAGAATATTTGTTTGATGATATAAGGGCCATGCTAGTTGGGTTTGAATTTGCAGCGAGTGTCGGGGAGATGGATTGCTCGCAAGACCAAGTCATCTGGTGTAAAGCTCCTGAGCCAAACTTTCTTCTGGTAGGATCTTGCCATCCTCCTCTGGTAGCACTGGACATGGTGCATGGCCTGTAGTCAGCACTCATCAATAAGGTTTAGCTCGACACAATGGTCTTTGACCCATTTTGCTTCTTCGAGCTCAATTCTTTAAGATTCTAAGTGATGGAATCTCCACATCAATGGGAAACACTACCTTCATGTCATACACTAGAGAATAGGGAGTTGCTCCTGTTGAGGTTTGAATCGACATTCTGTATGCCCATAGTGCATAGGGGAGCTTCTTATGCTAGCCTTAGTGAGTTTTTGCCATCTTCTTCAAGATCTTGGGAAGATTTTTATTGGCAGACTCGACTGTGCCATTCATTTGTGACTTATAAGCAGAGGACTTGTGGTGCTTGATCTTGAAATTCTGTAGATAGTCTTCGATCCTTTAGGTTATGAAGTTCTTTCCATTATCAGAGATGATGGCGTGCGGAGTCCCGTATTGGGCTATGATGTTATTTATGATGAATTTTTCTGTTATCGTAGCAGTATTTGTCTTGTAGGAGGCCACCTCCACCCATCTTGTGAAGTAGTGGACCACTACTAGGATGTAGCGATGACCGTTAGAAGTTACGGGATGGATGGCTCCAAAAACATCCATTCCCCAAGTAGAAAAGGGCTATGGCGAGGTCATGTTGTATAGCTATTGTGAGGGAGGGTGGATGAAGTTCCCATGTATTTGGCAGTTATGGCATCTATACACGAACTAGCAACAATCTGCCTCCATGATTAACTAGAAGTAACTCTATAGCATGATCTTCTTGGCTAGAAGTATTCCATTCATATGTAGACTACAGACTCCTGCATGTATTTGAAGCATCAAGATGTCAGCTTCCTTCTTGTCTACGTAGTGTAATAGCGTCTGATTGTAGGACCTTCTATACAGGTGTCATGCTCTTAATATGTAATTGGATGCTAGGTGTGCCATGGTTCTCCTGTCAGCGGTAGAGGTGCTAGATGGGAGATTCCATGATTCTAGGAAGACCTTGATATTGTGGTATCATGGAAACTCTTCTGATGTGTCTGCTTCCTCTATGCTCATGCAGTGGGCTGACTGTTCTACACGTGTGACTGATATATCGATTGCATGATCCTTTGGTACTAAAAGCCAAGATGCTAAGGTTGCTAATGCATCTGGGTAGGCATTCCAGTCTCGGTTCATGAAGGAGAAGCAAATTTCTTTAAACTTTGCGATAAGCTTCAGCAGATACTCATGGTAAGGCACAAGCTTCGGATCTTTAGTCTTCCAATTGTCATTGACTTGCAATATGACTAGCATTGCATCACCATGTACATGTAGTTTCTATGCACCGTGTTCGAGTGCGACCTACAGTCCTAGGATGCATGCTTCATAGTCTGCCTCGTTGTTGATGCACCCAAAGGTCAACTTTTTGACGAATGGGGTCAGTTGTCCCTATGGTGTGGATGTACTATGCCAATGCCTCTACCCTTTTTGTTGACAGTGCCATCAAAGTACAAATGCCATCGTGACTCATCTTCAATCTCTCCCGACTGCTCGTCTTTCATGAAGAACAACATGTTTTCATCGAGGAACTACGTCTGCAATGGTTGATATTTTGGTAAAGTTAAGTCTACTAGATGGTCTATCATGGCTTGCCCTTTTACCGATTTCTGCGTAATGAAGGTGATGTCGTACTGGGATAACAACACTTGTCACTTGACACACCTACCAACCAGCGCTAACTTCTGGAACAGATACTTCATGGGGTCATGCCAATATAGGAGCAGGATAGGATATGCCATAATATAGTGCCTCAAACGCTATGCTACCCAGACGAGGGATAGGCAAATATTTTCTATGGCATTATACTTGACCTTGTAGTCATTGAACTTCTTGTTGAGGTAATATATTGCCTTTTTCTTACGTCTTGATTTGTCATGTTGTCCCAAGACTACACCCATGGAGTGATGCATAGCGGAGAGGTACAATAGCAACGGTCGTCCTAGCGTGGGGGGAACTAAAACCAGAGGCCTTTTCAGAAGCTGTTTGATCTTGTCAAAGGCTGCTTGGCACTCATCGTTCTAGCTGATTTGTGCATTCTTCTTGAGGAGCTTGAAGATTGGCTCGCATTTCAAGGTGAGTTGTGCAATGAATTGACTGATGTACTGTAGACACCCTAGTAGAGCTCGGACTTCCTTTTCAGTTGTGGGGGGAGGCATGTCAACGATGGCTTTGTCTTTGTTAGGATCCACCTCGATTCTCTTTTGACTAATGATGTATCCAAGGAGTTTTCGAATGACATTACAAATACACACTGGTTGGGGTTTAGACGGAGCTTGTACTTCCTTACACTACTAGAAAAACAGAAAATCACGAGGATAGATTTCCTCGCTAAGTCCTCGCAATGTCCTAGCTAAGTCCTCGCTAAAGGCCTTCGCGAGGACAAAAAATCCTTACAAAATGCATACACGTTAAAAGTCAATTGTGAGCAAATTTCTTAGGGATGTCCTCACAAAAAAAAAGTGAGGACTTAACGAGAAAAAAAGTCCTCGCTATTAATCGTAATCTTCTTGCTAAGTCCTTGCAAAATATAAAAAAAATAAAAAAAAAAAATTTATTTTTTAACTCTACCTGATATAAGAGAAGGCCTTGTCCAAATAAAACATGTTCAATCTAGTTTGATGTAATAATTAAAATGAAGAGCAAATGTTAGCATCAAATGATGATGTGATAAATAAACCAAATATATGTTGTAGTTTGTTGTTAAAGCCTATACCGAAATTGTAAATACATCTAATGTGGTAGACTAACATTGTCTAATATCGTAGACTAACTTTTAAATATATGTTGTGTAGTTGGAACCTAGACTAACATTGTCCTATGGATGTTGCCATGTTATTTTCCACAAAAATAAGCATTCAAGTTGAAGGGCTACGCACATAAGTGGGTAAATTATATTACATTAAAAATGTCAAGCATGACCTCTAGGTAAAGACTTTGCACATCCACTAAAAAAAAGACTTTCCACGTAGGACTAGCAGCTAACATGCTTGACAGATGATAGGGTATGTTACAAGAAAAATGTTTCAAATGTGACTTTCTAGCTCAAAAAAAAAAAAAATCTTGGCAGTGCAAACTACACAAACATTCTAGATTTCCACATTAGAGTATTTGAAATTTGAAAAAATTTACTCTATTAAAGATGTTAATAAGACAAATACCAGGACATGCTAATAAATAATTACATTGCATTTCTATAGCCAATTGATTTCACAAAAGATCTATATATGTATCTTTGTTAAAAATCCAAGATATGCTAGTACAATTATAAATCCAAAATATGTTGTTGAAGATAATTAGGTAGATAGTACATTCCAAAGAAAAAATTACATAAAAAATGAAATCAAATTTCGAACACTGCCTAAATTATACTTTCATTCTTGAATCAATTTCGGTCTACCGAACCCTGGGTTCTGGCTTAATCTGTCAGGATTTCGGCATACCGAATAAATTCGGTATACCGAATTCCTCGCAGACAGGACACACCCCTGTTCCGTAGCGGCGGAATTTGCCCAAAGTGGGAGTCCCGATCGGACCCCCCAAACATTCATCAACAATTTCCATAAAATCATGGGGTGTAGACCCTCAAGTCTACTTCAAAACCCCTCAAACCATTCATGATTCCATCAACCACACAGTTCAAACGAAAATTACAAGGGGAAGGGACTCAAGAACGGCTACTGTAGCCTTCAACCCCAAAATCACATTTTCCCCACAAACATCAATCCTAACCGCATGATCTTTACATTCTCATGCCATACATCACATTCCCATTCATTTCATGATTTTTCTACAATTTAACATACATTTCTCTATGATTCCTCATGCATTTCCATCATTATTCTTCAAGGAACAATAACGGAAGAAGGGGGAGGGATCGCGTACCTCTCCGGTGGCTTGCGCAACTCCGACGAGTTCACTGCACCCCGGCGTCGCCTCGGCGAAGCTCCGACGAACCTCAACCCCCGGTGGAAGCGCACACACACGCAGACCCTCCTCCTCCCAACTCACGTGCCCCCGCTCCCGCTCCTCTGCCTTTCCTTCCCCACCACGCTCCTCCCCTGCCCATATCTGCCTCCCTCTCTTTATTTCCACCACTGCTCGCTTGGCGTCGGCCACCCATCCCGTCGGAAGAGATGGGGAGGCACGAGCCTCCGTCGCTGGTGGCACGGGTGGAAGAAGAGAAAGAAGAAGACGAAGAATGGGTGGAAGGGCATGGCTCATGAGAGAGAAAAAGGAAGGAGAAAAAGAAGAAAAGACGGGCACACAAACCGAGGCAACTGTGCATCCTCAAACCGGACTCCACATTGGTCCCAAATCACAAACAAGCGCACAGACAACCAACCACAAGCTCACACAATCAAGAAACAACAGATTATCCATTAATAAACCATTTAAGCAATATAACAATTAATTACATGGTTTACAAATAAAAATGGATAATCAGGCTTAGATGTCACAAATTGAAAATAAACAAATATAATAACCACAATCATTACTCTCATACTTAATTGCCCACCACATGGCCTCAACATTTGAATGATATTTCATCTGTTCCTTAATACCAACAATTTTATCAAATCCTTACCTTAACCTGATTTTACATAACCCCCTCCATTTAGGAACTCCTAACATTATTGTCACCTCTAAACCACACAACTGATGATATTCTTCCTATGACTGCTTAAAAAAGGACATCTAATAAATGTTTGGGACATCTAGTATTCTTCCTATGACTGCTTAAGATATTTATCCTCCTTCATCAGAACAAATGGAATGATTGTTTTTCACGTTAAATATATTAGCACAAAATAGTTAAGTACGTGCCACAACCTCAAAACTATAACTAGTGCATTCTATGATTCTAAATAGCAAATTAATAAGCATAAGTGTACCCTGAGTACTCACAGATGCAAGATATTTAACTTGTTAAACTTTTGATAAACTAGTCAATTAAAAGGAATACAAGTAAGCTAGAAAAGCAATAAATCGCAAACAAACAAGTGAATCAAGAAGAAGGTAGAAACAATATGAGTCTTGAGAGTATTTGGGAACAAACATAGTGATCATACTTTCTCTAGCAAGAAAAGCACAACAATAACATTAAGTAATAACTCAACAGAGGAAGTAGACCTTCAGCCTTTGCTTGCTATCCAGGTCCCAAAAATTGAACGCACCATTTGATCCTGCAAAATTAGACTTGAGGAGCTTACTAGTTACCAAGTCAGTTATAACAAGACATATAGGAAATGTAAACTCCTAAATCATTTTACTTGAGGAGCTTTTCATTTGCTTGAATGCTGATCTTGACAGCACTTTAAGAAATGGCTACAAGATATTCAACCAAACAAGTTCCAAATAGTGTACCAAATCATGTTTTTTTTACATTAGGCAAACATCATTGAATCTACATTTTACTAGTATTCAATAAAAAAATTTACTTTAAATGCATCAATATGAAAATTTTACATTCTCAATGTATGTTGTTGACAACCTCAATTTTACATCTGTAATACTCAATAATCATTTCTGAATTTGGATAGGACCTAGGTGTGTTAAATTAAATTGCATCATGAACTACGTAGGATTATAGGAAGCATCTCAATCTTATTGATTTGTTACCCATAGAAGTGGCAAAGTGATGAAGATGGAACTAGCACATCCTCTATTACAAAGAGACTCATTAGCAAATATTAACAACAATAACGACACTCAATACAAGAAATGACTAAATAATCACTCACCTAATAACGCTACGAGAGGGTCTCCACATGACTCTCACTCCCAACAGCCGCCATTGGTGTGCACCCAAAACTCATCCTTTTTGCAGCATTGATTTGCGCAGACTTTGCATCCTCCCTTCCATCTAGATCTAACACATTGATCACCACCACCAGCTGCACCTGGTACTCCTCCTCAAAGAAGCGAAAATCCTTTGATGTTGGCGCCTACGCCGTAGTCCCATCCACCCCACCACTAAACAATACCATTTAGCTTCTACGAAAAAGACGGCATTCAGAATAGAATCCCTTTAACTCAGAAAAGAATGAGAAGAATTTTGGGAGAACTGGGTGCCAAGAAACCCTAGATCCTAGAGAAGCAAAGGAGAACTGGGTGTCGAGAACATGCAAATCCGGGATCGAAGGTGTATGAGGATACCGTTGTCATCGTCCCATCCAAGTGAGAGGAGAGGAGGAGGAGAGAAGCAAGTGGAGGAGGTGGAGAAAAAGGGCGTGAGGGGAAGAGAAGAAGGGATTACAACATGAGGGAATGGCTCGTGCGAAAATTTTTAAGCCACAATTCATGAGGACACAGCGAGTCGTCGCTGTGTCCTCGCCAAACAATCGCAAGGATTTGTCCTCGTAAAGTCATTGTTAGATGTCCTCACGATTTTCTAAATTTCTAGTAGTGTTAGATGTTTGAACAATGTTCTCAGGCAAGAGAGGTGATCTTCGGGCTCTTTAGATTTGATGATCATATTGTCTATGTAGACCTCGACTTCCTGGTGCATGAGGTCATGGTATAACGCTATCATTGCTCTCTAATTGGTTGCACCTGCGTTCTTGAGTCCAAAGGGCATCACTCTATAGCAGAAGACCCCCCTAGGGTGTACTAAAGGATGCCTTTTTTATGTCTTCCTCTGCCATTCTGATTTGATTGTATTCTAAGAAGTCGTCCATAAATGATAGCATTTTGTGCCCTGCTGTGTTGTTGACCAAGACGTCAATGTGTGGAAGTGGGAAATCGTCTTTGGGGCTCGCCTTGTTGAGGTCCCTGTAGTCTATACACATGCAAACCCATTTGACTTTCTTTGGCACTAGTACAACATTCGCAAGCCATTCTGGATATTGGACGTCCTTAAGAAAGTTCTTCTTATGCTACTTCATGATCTCCTCCTTGAGCTTTAGGAGCCATTGTGGTTGCCATCTACAAAGCTTTTTCTTAATTGGTTTTGCATTAGGATTTAACGGCAAGGTGTGCACCACTACTTCAACATTGAGGCCGACCATGTCGTCATAACTCTTAGTGAAGACATCTGCGTACTCTTTTAGGAAAGTTATGAACTCCACTCTTGCCTGTGGTGACAATTTTGTGCTAATGCATACCTCCTTGACATCCTTGGGTGTGCCATTGTTGATAAGCTCTATTTCTTCCTCAACATGTAGATTCAAGCTTTCTAAGTCATCATCATAGAACTGAGGCTCAGCGGTGCATCATTGTTTTCATCCATACTTGTGTTATCATCTTCTTCATACGCTATAAGCTCTAGTAAGATCTCCTCTTGGATGGTTGGATCTGTAACATGGGAGAAGATATTCTTTGAATTCTGCCCTTGGTGTCGCCTTAGGATAGTTATACTGATTTTGGTGTCCTTGTATTTGCATGGTGCGACTGCTGCTTCCAGGTCTAGGGGAATTGCTAATGGAACGTGTGGCTATATTGTCTCTTCTGCTATTTTTTTGGGCTTTTTCTGATTTTTATGATTTTTTTGGGTTTTCTTTACTATTTATATCGGGTGTTGCTGTTTAGCGGCTATCCTACTACTGACTGATTGGAGTGATGCTATCTGTGTTCTTCCTTGAGCTTAGCTTAGGGTTTTTTTTGACCCTCACCTTACTTAAGATGAGGTTTAGGTCGTAGGTATCATCTAGACTAGGCTTTCGGCTGCAGAGTGATTAACTTGACTAGTCTAGTATGTGCTGATTCTGACTCTTTTAAGACCATCACGGGTGGTTGGTCTCGCTGTTGATGGGCAACGACTGGTTTTGCTTCGACAACAATTGCTTTGCCTTTTCTATTTTGGTCATACTCCGTGGTATCCTCTGTTGATGTGGCTAACTGTTCTTGGAACAAAACTTCTAGATCACCTGGCAGACTGCCTATCTAGACTTCTATTACAACTCCCTCCTCGTCATTTGAGACAAGGTCGACATAATATGCACTAGAGTGTACTAGGGGGATTGCCTTTGGGGACTGAAACTGTAAGCGGAAGCACAGGGGAAATAGTTGTAGGAATTGCTGTTATGGAGTCTATTGCCAAAACTGTAGAAAGCAATATTGGCTGTGTTGATGGTGGCAGCATGAAGTCTTTGGTTTTGAATCTGATTTTACTCGCTGTGCGTAAGGGATAAACATTTAAACTTGCTCCATTGTCCACCAACGTTAAGGGGATTTAGAAGCTTTGAAACTGTATAGTGATAAAGAGGGGTTGATTGTGATTGATTCACGCCAAGGGCAGCTCTTCGCTAGAGAACAAGATAACTTGAGGGACTGCTATCATGCCCACCATGCTTTTTAGGGTAGTGGGTTTTATAGTGGGGGATACATAGGTAGGTTGAAAAACTCTAAAGAAGGCTTGTCTATGTTCTACTGATGTGTGGATGAGATCCCAAATGAATATGTCGGCCTTAATCTTATTTAACTAAGCAGTAATGTCTACAGAGGGCTGGTCTTTCATGGTGGCACTAGTAGGGTTTTCCTCTGTGATGGGCCTAAGAGGTTGGTTTGTTGGTTGGGAACTGACTGGGTCTGGGGGGCTTGGTCTAGTTGCTGCTGCTGTGGGTTTGTACACCCTTTCCGACCACGTAACCTCTGCACACATTTCTACGCTGTAGTCGTAAGGGATGCGGTGAGTATTTCTAGTCAGGTTAACGACCAACTGAGCATGAGCCATTAGCTCCAGTAGGGCTAGTGGCAGATTTGCCGTAGATGGACTTAGTTGGGCCCTGTATTGACTAGACTGAACGGGCTCTGGTTGGGCAAGGAGGCATATGGTTGTAGGAGTCCTAGGTTGTACGGTGGACAACGCAGCGGCATGCTCTGATCTCGTGGTCAGCTAGATCATATGGATTGTTGACTCAAAGCCGACTACAACTGACTGGCAAAGACAATTAGGGAAGGACTCATGAATACTGTGAATCAAAGCAAAGGAGTCTGCTATGAGCATAGGAGACCTAGAAGGGAAAAGAGCATGAATTTTGATGTCCTAGCACCTCTGGAGTAGGAGTTGTCAAGCAAAGGCTGATTAACAAAGCTAGGGTGTGAGGCTTGTGCTTGTGCAGGTGTAGGTGATGGTGCAAGTGTTGTATCTGCCTCCTACGTGTTAATGATGATGACCATATGGTTAGTCAAGTCCTGAATTGTGTGCAGCAAAGTAAAACAATTGTTAGTCGAGTGTCTCGTGACTTGATGAAAATTGCAATACAGATTCGCTTTATACCATGGTGGGAGCAGATTAAGCGGTAGACGAACCTCGAGCAGCTTCAAGAGCAACACGACCTTGGACAAAATGGCACTTAGTGGCTCAACTAAAGGAGTGAAGTTGCGTGTGGGAGGGCAAGGCCGTCTTTGCCCCTAGTATTGTCCCTGACTAGTCGGTATGGCATATACACTGGCTAGGCGGTGGTAGTGATCTATAGTGTATGTGATGCCCTAGGTGCAGGCTTATATACTACTTGATTTGGGCTTAGTGAAGCCACCACTTTGACTGGTGTGGCAGGGGATTCAATGTATGCCACGATGGCTTTGGAGGGGTCCTTCTTCCTGAAGTGGTAGGTGTTGGAGCTGTTGTTCCTACTACTATTGTTGTTGTTGGGGTTAGTGGCGGTAGCTTGATTGGCGAATGTGGTGAGTGTGGGGAAATGGCCGTTGCGAAGCGAACTTTCCATGCTAGCATCGGCCCGAATCAAAGATGCAAAACTAGTAACTGGCTAGATGCTCAACAAAGCCTCAACAGCTGGCTGTGCTCGGATAATGATTTTGATAGACTTCTCATCTGAGGGCTTATCTCTGACTTGAGTAGTGAGGGCACGCCAATGGCTGACATATTCCCTGAACAACTCGTTAGGCCTTTGTTGAATGGCGACTAAGTCCTCGCACTTTGGGACCAAGTCGTGGTTGAAAGAATACTATTTCATGAATGCCTGACTAAGGTCATCCCATGTCTTGATCAAGGCCATATCCAGTGATGTAAACCACTTGAGAGAAGGCTCGGTAAGACTTTTTTGGAACAAACGGATTAACAATCTCTCATTAGCTTGAAGCTACGTGAGATCTTCGTAGTTTGCCCTCAAATGCGAGATGGGGCAACCTTTCCTATTATATTTTTCAAAGTTCGGGATATGGAAGTTCGATGGAAGTATTGCCTTTGGGAAATAGCAAAGGTCCTGGAACTGGTAAGGCTGGCGGTCGCCTCCCTGCATTAGACGTAGTGCTTTCTCAAGATCATCCATCTTGGCAAGAAGGGTGTTTGAGGTCGCTATTGGCGAAGGTGATGCAGCTAGGGCAGTAACCACGTACGTCGACTAGGTTGCACCTGAGTGCTCCTCCTAATCCATCATCACACTGCCTGTGTTGTAGTGTGAGGGCCAATGTACCCTTACATGAATGCAGGTGTGCTGGTGTGAGTGCAGGTGGTTGGTTTTGTTGATGCATTGGAGTAGGATGGGCCGAATGCTGTGCGGTGGGTGGTGTAGAGTGCGAGAGCAACAACTGCTGCACTAGCACAACCCCTAGGCAATGGGCTTTATGGATACTGTGCCCCTACCAACCCACCAGGTTGGCCACCAGAGATTGGAGTCATATGTTGTGTAGCGTATAGTGGTGATGTAGGAGGCAAAGATGTTGCCCCCATCGTCAGAGCAGCGAGGAGCTGAGGTGACAGTTGAGGTGGTGGTGTAGTGGGGTGAGCCTGTAGTGCTAACTGGGGTTGTGATGGGACCTTAGGAATGACAGGTGGAACAACCAAGTTAGGGTTCATCAACAAAGCCATGTCTTGGAGCCTTTGTGCAAGGGCTATCAGATGCTCAGCTTGCATGGTCTGAGTCCCATCTGTGGTAGTACCAGGGGGTGGGAGTGAGAACTGACCTGACGTAAAGGAGGGTACAAATACATATTGTCCAAGAGACAGGGAACCTATGACGGAGGCTGCCGCAGTGAGTTGAGTGCCAAAAGTGGAGGGACCTTGGGGGAAAGTGATCATCAATGGCATCTCTTGAGTCTAGATGGTGGTCACCGTGACAGACTTGATGATCGACTCTAGACTGACAATGGTTTGCTGATGTCCTGGAGCAAAAGGAACGGAATCTCCCTGCACCTGGAAGTGGTGCAGAAAAGGAGATGAGGGAACAACTGACATAACAGTAAGGGATGGAGGGGCTGAAGTAGGAATCTCCTCTAGAGTGATGGTAGGGGGAATCTCACCAACATGCTTGGTCATGGCTAACCAGGAGCAAGTGAGGATTGGACTGCGGTGGTAAGCAAAAGGGTGAAGTCTAGGACGAGCGATCGTCGAAATCGATGAGTAACTCGAGGAAGAATGGTGGAAAAGAGGGTCACAGGTGTATTAGTGAAAGGAACACTCAAGCTCTGGCTAAGGAACTCGCACGCTGGCCTATGCTACGGGGAGAAGACAACAAGACTAGTGCCAGAACCTGAAACATAAAAAAGGTAATGCAATGTTCATTAGGGTGGCATGAATGGCACACATGCATATGAATGCAACTAATATGTACTCTCTCACCATCTATGTGTATCCTAAGAGGCTGTCTACTCCAGACTCTCTCATGGGTGTACGGGTGTTTGACTCAAGGTAGAAAATAAGGTCCCTGCTCTAAATCCTGGCTAAAGCTCAGGCAATGAATGAGTGGTGCGTTTGGAGCCTCGACCTTGCCAAAGCATAGGTTGTACCCTCTACTAACACCAACATGACCTCGAACAAGGGAGACAAATAGGTATCTAGCCCTATGCCAAAGTAATAGAACAAGATAGCTAGGACCATCCTTCGCAAACTGTGGGTGCACTCAAAAGAGGAGAGATGCATGCTCGTATATGAAACATTCATGCAAACATGTTTGATGTTTTTTTACTTGCATTATATTAGACCAAATGGGGAGAATGTGTATATGGGTCTCTACTTGTGCCTAGATGTTGCTTTTATCTTGTGGATTTTAAATTAAGCCTGTAAAGGGAAGTAAGCATGTCTCTACTTTCCTAGGCATGGCAAACGTAGAAATGGGAAGAAAACACCCAATCACAGCATAGAACCACCATACATCAATTCACAAGGCATGATCATGGCATGTGTCAGTGTCGTGTGCATGATGGTGAAGAAGGACAAATAAACAAACACATCAAAAGCCATGAATCAATGGTATGTGTATGTGTTAGGTGACCTAGCAAATTGTGTAAAATAAAGCAATCACCAAACAAAAGGCATGAAGTATAGTAATCAATGACAAGCACAATGTAAGCAATATGATAACGGGAATAAACGAAGACACACCACGAAAACGAAGAAGCAAAAAAAAGGAAAAAAATGAAAGCCGAAGTTTGTATCCCTAGTGGAGTCGTCAATTCCTGTGACCATGTACCAGCGAAGCTGACATTGCACGGTCAGGGCACGCAAAACCGATAAGGTCATGATGAAGAGGTGGTTCTGAGCAAGGATACTCAACTCAAAAATACCATGAGAAAACAAAAGCATAAGAGAGTTGCCACCTAGTCTATTTATCGAAAAGTCGAGGAAAACTAAGGGAAACACGATTAAATGCGAAACAAACAAATAATTCAAAAGGCAAGAAAATGACTCCAATGCCAATGGATAACACAAAAGTCATTACGGGTAGAGAATGGGTAAGGACTCCTGTTACGCACGGTAAATATGTTAGGCACTCTCGTATGCCCGAAGAGTTGATCTTTCTACACTTTTCTGCTCATGTGCGTGACTTGGCAATGCAATGAAATCCATGAACATGCATACGACAAAGTGTAGAAATCGTCCAAAAATCATGTCTAAATACCAAAGAATGAATCCAAATGTAAAATTCTGATTTCAAATCAACGAGGCTCATCCCCCACCTCTTGTTTATGTCTCGGACTACACGTCCTTCTCTGGCCATGGCCAAGGTTGGGAGCCCATGCTCATCCCCTAGAGCGATTGGAAAGGCCAGGGAAGGAAGGGAGGAAGGCCAGGGAAGCCAGGAAAAAGTTGTTCAATCAAACAATGCCTCTCCCTATCCTTGTAGATTAGCGCCGATGCCTGGACGTAGGCCAGCCATGGAGGAGGCTGGTGACGTTGGCGCTTTGCCTAGGGCATTGTTGGGAAGGCTGAGGAGGAGAGGAGACCAAGAATGATGCAAAACAGGGGGACATGCCACTGTTCATGCTCAATGACCGACAGCCTTACACGAATGGTGAACCCATCATCGGAAAATGGGAAACACACAATATCGACAAGAAAAATCAATGAAAACTGAACGAGGAGCATCCAGGAACATTGAGAAATCGATTCATAATGAATAACTAAACACGAGAAGCATGGGTTTGAGGTATACCCACAGTTTTTTGTCTCCTGACGGTAATGGTCAGTGGTGGAACGCTTGGACGACGTAGGTCACAATGGCAAGGTTGAGGGATGATGGTTTGGCACAGGGGTTATGTTCGGACATGGCTGGTGGAGGCTGGTTGCAAATGGGATAGTAGGGAAACATCGAGGATGTTGGGATTGCTGGAGTGGAGTAAAGGGAACTCTTGGGATGACCCGAGGCCAAGAGCTTCTAAGTTTTGGACGTGGGAATGGCTATGGGTTCTCAAAGGCTCGGATTCCCTTCATGTATGTGAAGGGTGGAGTTATATAGGCTCAAGGTTTGCATGAGAGATGTTGACTACGAATCGGTTTGAATTGAGAGGTGGAGATTAGTTTAAAGGGATGGAATTAGGGTTTTAGTAGTGAAGAAAAGATATGGGGGATCATGGCATACCCAGGCACATAGCCAAACCTATGCAAGCCATCATAAGGCCCCGAACTAATGATTTATGGGGTTAATGGGCTGACCGATTGGATTGCGTCGCTACCGGTCCATGAAACCCGTGCAACTCACCCATGCTCCTTGTTCATGGTGTCGGTACGCAGCTCACCTAGGTCAAAGCCTGGTTGATGGATTTTGGGCTTGTTTCCCAAGCACTTGAGCCACCAGTGGACCTTGGGCTTGTAGTTTGATGATGACCTATGATGCTAGAATGGTTTTAGTTGTTGGGTTGGATTTCTAGGGGTGTTAATTGGGTCTTAGGGATTTGGTTTAGTTCGTCGCGCCCAATATATTCATCCAGAACGATCCACCAATTGGTGACACAAAATTGGGGTGTCTACACATTTAATAAAAGAAGATGACCAAATCCAACTCCTCCAAAACAACTTGGAATTTGGTGACCAGAGGAAGACTTGAGGTTTCAGTGCACAATGCAGCCATAGACTCATCGATAGAACTAGTGTGGAGTAGTGGTGGCAGTGGATCAATGAAGACTGGAGGAGGAAATCAGGAGTACTAGAGGAGAGAATAGGTGTCCACAAGGAAGACCCAAGGTGAGGAGGGTTGTACTTGGAGCCTTGGAGGAGGATTGAAGGAGACGAGGAGTGGAGGTCTCGAGGCCAATTGGTGGTTGTGCATGGTGGTGAATTGGTGAATTGGCAGTTGTGTGTGGAGAAGGAGATGAAGAGTGGCGATTGGATAGTGGGTGGTCAGAGATCGGAAGAGATCAGATGTGAGGGGTTGTGGACTAATAGAGGTCGAAGGATTAGGACACAAGAGGCATCAAGCATTGGAGGGTTGTGGGTGGTGGCGGCAGGACTTGTGTAGTTATGTTTGTGTTATGTGAGATTGTGAGTGAGTTAGGGTTGGGTCATAGGTTTGTAATGAGTTCGGGGCTCACTTGTTTGAAATAAGTCCATTCTTAGGTTTCTTGAATATTTCATTATATATTGATCACATGTGTAGACACCTCATTTTGGCAACCACTCGCAACAGATTACTCCTGAAGAGCGCACTCCAGTGGCAACGAGGTACATCACCACTTCAAAATCCATTTTCACACCAGAACCCACTTTACCAGCCCAAAGCCCTTAAACCAAATCCATTTTTACACCTTTTTCCACTTTACAATCCTTAAGCACCAAGCCCAACACTAAGAATCCAACCCATGTGCTTTGGCATAGTGGGATACATGACCTGATTGTGCCTACTGGGTGCGCATAAGGACCAAGGTTGTCGGGCATGAACTGCTCGACATGTCACTTTTAGCATACCTCGTATGAGCCTCAACACTATCCACATCACCTTGGCTGCTACCTCGGCGTGCCTCACACCCCTACAACCGCCTCACCTATACCAGCACCTTTCACGACCCCTGCTTCTGCCACCCACGCCCGAGCCATGCCCTGCCTATGTTTGTTTACACGCCACTGCCTATAGCATGTCGCCTCCCCATGCCCAACAACGACCCCCTGTAAAAGCACCCCAACCCATGTCCTACGATCTCTCTCTTGGACTTCTGGCCTCTCTAGACTCCCAGCTCTGTGCACCAATCATGCCTGAGGAAGCACCACCTTCAGCCACCCTTTCTTGGCCACTCCACCACCATTTTTTGACCATCAACCCAACTTCCGACTGTCCAAACATCTACTCCATGTTCCCCCTTGGTCTAGCACTCCCCACATAACGCTAGAGTACGTCCTAGTCTCTCGGTAGAGCCTCCCCTCTTGCCTGAGCAACCCACAAGCCACTCGTGACCACACCTCCACTTGCTCATCGGAACCTAGCACCCACCACTCAGTCCACACCACCCAAACCACTGAAACACCACACTAGCCTCTATATTATCTCCTTGAGCACTTTACCAGCACTACCATGCCCCTCCGGACCCACCTCTGTAGTCGTCGAGTCCAATCGTTGGAGAAACGTCGCTACGAGCTGGTGCTAGAAGGGACAACTCACATGATTCCATAGGTGCCCTCCTTCTCTTACTGTGTGTGCTGTTCATTTCATCATGTTCATACTGCTTCGTTGCATTATTCTGTGTGTGTCTTTTCTGTATTTGCCATTCAATTTCGGTCAAGCACCCATTTCATATCTTCATCGCCAGTGATGGGTCCAAAGAGCTTGAAAATGGCCAACGGCCTGTGAGCTCTTTTTCCCCTTGAAAAGGCACATCCCCACCTTCCTCTGGCCTCCCTCGGTCACCCTAGATAGTCGCTCAATGCTCCTTGCAACTAGCATGGTCAGCTGAGTTCGTGGCTGTCGGTGTGACTTGGTGAGGCTAGAGGACCATTTGCATCACATTCACTTGCATCCATCTTGCACCCATGCATTCCTCTTCACCCCTTTGTACCTTTGGAAGCCATAGATTATGTCACCGAAGCCTCTGTATGGAGTTTCCATTCAAGCTCATCGGCAGAACCCAATTTCAACGAGGTAGATTGGGGGAACAATCCACTTAGCCCATCATGCATCCAAACATATAGGCATGCTCTCTTGCATCCCCTCTCGCTCCCTGCCACCTCAGAAAGCCACCATGAAGCTCAGTGGGGCTCATGACCGGATTCCATGGCTGTGAGAACCAGTGAGCTCTAGCGACTGAAAGGGGAGCTTGGGGAAGTGAACCATTCATCCTAGGACCTAACCTATAACATGCACTCATTCATGATAGTTTACTCTTGCGCGGGGGGGGGGGGGGGGGGGGGGG
>JAMKQA010056582.1:0-26993 GCA_024699735.1 Posidonia australis | reverse complement strand
TATATATGACTAATGTGCCTTTGATAAATGATTTTTATATTCAGTACTTGAGTATATCAGATTTTCTTAAATGATTATTTTGTCAAATAATCAATAGACATTTGTTATCATCAAAATGTATTAAGGATTTTTCCAACAGATGGTCCTAGGAAGTGTCATTCTGGTGTGGCTTGGCTTCGACACCAATGACGGTCCACGGCTCGACGGTCAGTGACTAAGGCAGCAATTGTCGAGGTCTAGGAGTCAAGAGGAATGGCTCTACTCGAGGTTTGGATGCAATGTGATGGTCAGAGTGGTGCAGGGTGGTGCTTTTCAGTGGTTGGTTCTGATGGTATTCCGATGGTGAAGGCGACGTTGATGGAGGAGGAAGGAAGATTATGGATGGCTTTTGAACGTGGCTGAAGGCATCTAGAGCAAAAAGGACGAACAGAGTAGAGACGAGAGTGAGCAGGGACGAAAGGTGTTTCTCATCGAAGAAGATGGGTGGCATTATAGGTGTGGGTTCAAACACTAGTCGTGGATCCTCACCTGCTCCCACCTATGATGGTCCAAATTTGATCAAGTGGTAGGGCAAGGATTAAATACAACATGGGGGGCTTTATGGTCTAGATGAGGCATGGGATACACGTAGATCCATGTAGGCCAATGAGAGGCGAGGATTTGGCATTCCTTTGGTGAAAGGACAACTCAATCCCTTGCCTGCTGTTACTGACCTAAGGCAACCGTGCACCTCATCCACGGTCTTCACCCATGCTATCGGGAGGTGGCCCTTCTTAGTTAGACTCTTTGCATGGATCATAGACCCATCCCACAGCTCATCTAGGACACAAATGGGCTTGAAATGTGGGTTTTGGCTAGGTTTTGGGTTTAGGGAATCTGAGTAGGCTTAAGTGGGGTGTTAGGGTGGAAGTGTGGTTGCACCGACCAACTGTTCAAAGCGCGATCTTGTTGGAGAAGTTGACCGCCAACTGATTGCAAAACCAAGGTGTCTACAATTTCCAAAGGCAAAAGGTAATTAATATAGTTAAAGGTATAATTAAATTAAATATTCATTAATTACATCTTTATTGCAAAAAAAATTTTATATTTAAATGATAATTGTATTTTTATTAATAATGTTGTATTTCTTACTATATAAAAACTTATAATGTTGTATTTTTAATATACAAAAAAACAATAATGTTGTATTAATATTGTTGTAGTTCTTTTCTTGTAGTCCCTAATGTTGGAATATAATTAACTTAAGAGGGAATCTATCTTATAGGGGATAGGTAGGGTTTCGAGCGAAGGTGGTGTGCTTTGGCATTTAGGGTAGGGTATTCATCCATTGCCATCCAATGGTCTTCTTCTAGTAGGGTTTCTATTTGGTGGCATCTATCGGTCTCCTTTGGTGGTTTTCTTGAAGGGAAGGCTTCCTTCAAAGGTGTTCTTTTTGGTGGTTTCTCATCGATGTTTCTTTCTACGAAGGCGCTCAATAGTCCTTTTTGGTGGTTTTCTTCAAAGGCATTAGTGTTCCTTTCTACGGTGGTATTGAAGGTGGCCGATCTTCTTAGTTCTTCGAGGGAGATAAGTGCTCTTGTGGTTTAATATTCCCTTTTGTTATTTTGTGGGTTGTTTCTTGTTCTTGCACCGGTGGTGGGTTCCTTGTCTATTGAGTTGCACTGGTGGTGGCATCTATCTATTGGGTTGCACTCGTGGTGGGTTACACCACTTCTATTGGGTTGGGGTTCTTTTAGAGTGGCCTTCACAGAGGAGGAGGACAATCAGGGAGCTCACAACCATGAATCCAGGACCTATGCTATGGTTGCAGGTGGAGGTAGAGGAATGGATGATGATATTCAATTTAGGAAACTTAGCATGAAATTTGGACATTCGACTGTTATATTATCAAATGTTGAGATAGCCAAGATTTCTTTGCCCTACAATCATGCACTCATTTCCAAGTTCTTCTCAATGCATCTTCCTATGATTGATATTCAGAAGGATCTTTCTAACTAGGGTGTTAAGGGAGGTGCTATAGTGGTAGTTATAGACCAGAGGCATATTCTTGTGAGATTCAATCTTAAAGTAGATTTCACCAAGATTTACATAAGGGAAAAGTGGATTTTGAGGGGTCATATAATTAAAGTCTTCCACTGGTCGCCTTGGTTTTGTCCTTGTATGGAATACTCTTGTGCTTCTGTTTGGGTGGCCATTCCTAGTTTGCCTCATTGTTATTATGAGCTTGGTTTTATCAAGATGGTGTCTAGAGCTTTTGGATCCTTGCTTGATATAGCCACTCCCACGTCTACAGGCTCCACAACGGTTTGTGCTCGGTTTTGTGTAAAGATGGATCTTACTAAGGAATACCCTACTGAGATATATGTTGGCACTAAGTCACAAGGAGGGTTCCAGCCAGTTAAATTGGAGAATAAACTTGATTTTTGCACTAGACGTAAAAAGATGGGTCATGCTTATGACTCATGTAGATGTAATCTTGAGTGCTCAAAGAATCCCATGAAAACCTCAAGGTAGGAGGTGAGGAAAAACAACCTGGAAATACATCTAGGGAGGTCTTTTCAAAACAAGATAAGGCTAAGAGCAAGAATGTTTGGAAACCAACAAGAAGACTTTTTAGAATTGATGAGATCTTTTCAGAAGCTCAAGTAGACATGCTGGTCTCTCATGTTTTTCCTAGGCTCAAGGAAGATTTGGTTGTTTGTAAAAAGGATGATTTCCTTTGGTATGATGACACTAAAGTTAGAATGATGCTTGCTATGGTTTTCTAGGAGGATGATATTGGAGATCACGAAGATAGACATTAGGACACACAAAGGGATGATTTCAGATGGCCACTGATATGGACCAAGATGATAATGCTAATGATGATGTTGGGAGGGAAGAAGCTACTCAAGATAGGGTTTTGGTCTCATACGGTATTGCTGGTAATGTTAATGTAGACACCCCAATTTGACAGTCACTCACAGACGAACCTCTCTTGTAGAGTTTGCACCAGTGGCAATAGGGCGCATCCCAATTCCAAAGCCCATTTCACACCCAAAGCTAACCTAAAGCCCTACACCAATCCTCAACCAATCCACCAAAACAGGCCCATAATCCAAGAAGCAAGCCCAATAGTATGCCAAGTACACCAATTAGGTGCACCTTAGCAGTGCACCATCTAGGTGCACCTAGGTAGCGCACCTTTGTGGTGCAATGCCTTGTATCAAAGAGCTTAACCGTCGTGTATCCGTTACACACCCATTTCAACTGGCCTCCCCGACGCTCAAGCTTCACAACCTTTGATCTCCCGACCTTATAAGCCTTCTCCTGAGCAAACATGATAGAGGCCTGGCACTTTCCACAATCTAGAGCATTCTTTTCTCTCTTCTCTGGTAGTGCATCCCCACTCACTGAGACACCCCCATTCCAGCCACCCACACCCACAACCACAACATTCCAGCCACAACCACTGCACACCTGAGTATTTTGACACCTTAGCCGACCTCCTCTGTGTGCCTCCGTTGCCACTAGGCACCACTAGTTCGAAAGAACGCCGTTGCGAGCCACCCGACAGTAGGACAACCTACGAGCACACACAAGTAAGTCCTCTATTCCCTTCACATTACTATTGTTTTATCAATGCTTCATTGCATATTTTCATTTACCTGCATTTTACATGTATTCCCAACATGCATATATACCATTCCCAACCATCATCTGTAGTGAAGCCTGGAGAAGGTCGGTGACAAGTTTGCATTGCATCGATGAGCATCAGCATAGCATCATCATCCCTCCACCTACACCGCCTGCCCTCCTGGTAATGCTAGAGCAACTCCTTGGAGACTGCAGTCGGAGTTCACGACCGTGGATGGTTGGTGAACCCAACCATGGACAATGGACGTGGCTAGAGCACCCATGCATCTCAGGATCTCATTCAACCTTTAGGCATGCTCTTCATCATCCCCTCATGCTTCCTAGGCCATTAGGTGCTGGGTTCAACTGTTGGAATTCTGCCATTTCCAATGATGAAGCATGTTGTCTGAAATAGAGTATCTGGAGCGTGCCCCAATAGTGCACCATGTTTGCGCACTAAATTGGAGCACCATATTAGCGCACCATATTGGAGCACCAAGTTGGCATACTCTACTAGCGCACTAAACTAGTGCACCTTTTTGGCACACCTACCCCATTCCAATATGTAGACAGTGATCTTTCACCTTGTTTAGTGTGTTTCCTTGAATGTTTTGGCTCTAGCATTCCTGATCCATCGTCCTGCATATCTAGACTATACATTTTCATATCACTTAGTGTTGCACATGCATATATTTACATTTGATTTGCATGTGTAATGCCCCGATCCCGAGCACGTTACCAAGATCACAATATCATAAGCATAATTACACTAATTACAACAATAATTAAATAACTATAACTAAGGCTCACATCTAGGAAACGATGTGCAGCTAGAAGCTCCTACTCCAACAGCGGAACTTGATTGCACTCAACCTGCACCTGAAAACCAACCAAAGCACACGTGAGTGACATCTAAGTGATCTAGTACGCGCCCCAAACACACATACATCATAATCCAGTAAAATTACTAAAAACACAACTTTTAATTTATAAAACTTGGTTTTCTTTTGAAAATCCATTTCAAAATATTATTTCTTCTTTTCCTTTAAAACACTTGGAAATCCGTTTCCAAAACATGCCTTTTCAAAACTCAATTCCACTTTTCAATGTTTGGAATTCCTTCCCAAAACCTGGTGTTTTCTTCTTCTTTTTTAAACTCAGATCTTTAGAATCTTTCTTTTATTCCAAGAAATTCATATTCTTGACCAGGTTCAGCCTAAACACAATGCCTTACAGGGCTCAAAACTAAAATTACAATTGTGGGCCAATAACTAGTTAAAACCACAATTCTTATTTAATTCTAGGATTTTTAGGACCAATCACTAGTCCAATCCTAGCCAAACCATATCTTTCCATTTTCACAAATCCAACACTTTTCTTATTCATTTCTACTTTTCTTTATTGATGTTACCTTGACAGGGGTAACCATGTACACAAGCTGTAGTTGAGGACATCATTTCCCCCACCTTCCTGCACTACTGCGATGAAGTTCCCCGTGTGAGAGGACATCGCCCTGCCCCACTAGCCTCAATTTCTTTTCATAGATGCAACGAGATACATTTTTATCTGACGTCCCATCGGTGACCTGAACAACTAGGTTCAATAGCCCAGGCTCAGCCTACATTGTTACAAACATCGGTAGCCACAATCATGTTTGACAATTGATATCTTTACAATTTGTCGACACCATCCACTCGTGGTCCCACATTGGCAACCATGATTGTGTCTGACAATTGGTTTCTTTGGAGTATCATTCTCCTACCCTATTGCCAACACCAACCACCTTGATTCCACAATACATTATTAGTGTTTTATTTTCAAAACTCATGAGTTTTCCTTTTTAAAACCATTTCCATTTCATTCTTTTCGTTGCAGGAATCTTTTCCGTGCAACACATGACCCTCTACTGGGGTCCTAACTCAATTTCATGAAAACCATGCTTAAAAGCCATAAATTGGGTCTCATGCCCAAAATTGCTCAAAACCACATATTTAATCACTATCTTTCATTTTTAGGACTTCAAGCACAAAACCATTCCCAAATTTACTTATTTGGGTTCCATATTCCTCCATGACATTTGCATGGGGAAAACACCATTAACACATGCTCATTGTCCATTTAAAACCTTTTAATTCCATTTTCTATTCACATTTATATTTATCAAGGCCAGGGCTGAAAACCAAGTCTGGTATACCAAAAATCCCTGGTTCGGTATACCGAAACTCCTTATTTCGATCAATCGAGTAATTTTGGTCTACCAAAACTAGGTATTCTAGCTTAATCTGATAGGAATTCGGTATGCCAAATCCAGTTCGACATGCCAAATTGCCTGTGTCCAGAACACCTTCCCTGTTTCAGCCTACACATTTTCTCAGAAATGGAAGCCTCCAACAGACCCCTCAAACATGCATCATAAAACATGGATAAATCATGGGGTGTAGACCCTTGAGTTTACTTCAAAACCCCTTAAACCATTCATGAATCCATTCATCCTGCAATCCATACGAAAATCATAAATGGGTGAAGCTCGTTATGAATCACTATAGCATACAACCCTAAAACTCGTATAATTCCACCAATTTTCATCCTAACTGCATGATATATACATATTCATGCAATCCATCACATTCTCATCCATCCCACTATTTTTATACGATTTTACATGAATTTATTCTCATTTTTCATGTATTTAACATGTTAAACTAAAAACGTGGAAACGAGAGAGGAAGAGGGTTGCATAACTCAGGTGGCACTTCGACGACCTCCCCCACACTTCGGTGAACCTCTCCTCGCCCTGGCGAAGCTTTCTCTGCCGGTGAACCACTCAAACAAGGCACTCCTCCTCTGGCTTATGCAAAACTCCTCTCCTTTCTCTCTCGGTTTTGGTTCCTCTTCTGCTCGCCTCTGCCCCTCTATATCTCCTCCTCCCCACGTCGCGTTAGAAAGGACAAGGAGACATGGACTGCCATCATGTGATGGCACAGGTCGAGGAAGAAGAAGACGGAGATGGTGAGAGCTTGTAAGGGAAAAGAGAAAAAAGAAAGAAAGAAAAAGGAGAAAAGACAAGCACGCGAATCGAGGCGATTGTGCATCCTCAAACCAGACTCCACATTAGTCCCAAATTACAACTAGGTGCACAGAATGCCAACCAAACACTCACAAGAAACAACAGATTATCCATTAATAAACCATTTCTACAATATAACGGTTAATTACATGATTTACAATTAAAATGGATAATTAGGACAGATGTCACATCCTATTCCCTTAAAAGAATTTTTTCCTCAAAATTCAGCCCTAATAAAACAAGTAAGGGTACTGTCTTTTATGTCTACCTTGCGCTCCCAAGTAGCCTCCTCTATACAATGGTGTTATCACTAAACAAACACCAATGGAATTACTTTATTCCTAAAGACTTGCTCCTTTTTGTCCAGTATCTGAACTACAATTTTCACCATAGACAGGTCCTCCCGCAACTCCTCTTGCTGCATTGGTATCACTTAAGACGCATCAGCCAAACACTTCCTCAGCATAGACACATGAAAGGTGTTGTGTACACTAGCCAACTCTGGAGACAGATCTAGTCTATAAGCCAACTCACCAACCCTCTTAGTGATCTGGTACGGTTTGATGTATCTTGGGCTCAATTTACCTCTCTTTCCGAATTGCATGACACCCTTGGTTGGTGATACCTTCAAGAAAATGAAGTCTCCTACCTCGAATTCTTGAGGTCTCCGCCTCCTATCTGCATAGCTCTTCTACTGGCTCTGGGCAGGCAACAACCTCTTCCTAATCAGATCCACCTTGCCCTCATACTGTTGTACAATCTTGGCCCAACTAACTGTCTCTCACCTACCTCACTCCAGCAAGTGGGTGTCCTGTAGGGTCTACCATATAATGCCTCATATGGCGCCATACTAATACTGACCTAGTAACTATTGTTATATGCAAACTCAATCAGAGGTAAGTGATAGTCCCAGCTACCATCAATGTCCAAGGTGCAGGCCCTCAACATGTCCTCTAGTGTCTTGATGGTTCTCTCTGTCTGACCATCCATCTGGGGGTGAAAGGTGGTACTAAGACTCAGCACTGTGCCAAAAGCCTTCTACAGAGCTCCCAAAAACCTCGATGTAAACCTTGTGTCTCTGTCAGACACACTAGACACTAGAACACCATGCAATCTCACAATCTCTACCACATATAACTCTACCAGCTTTGCCAAGGAAAGATTCTCCCTCATTAGCAAGAAATGTGTCAATTTTGTAAGGCGATCCACTATCACCCAAACTATATCAGTCTTTCTTCGGGTTCTTGGCAAACCCATCACAAAATCCATCAACACTAGAACGTTTAGAGGCTGTAAAGTCCCTCTGGGCTTTTGGTGCTCTATCTTCACCATCTAGCAGGTTGCACACTTCGCCACATACTCAGTAATTTCTCTCTTCATCCCAGGCCACCACAAATTCCTTTTCAGATCTTTATACATCTTGGTGCTTCCTAGATGAATAGTGTATTTGGAGCGGTGAGCTTTGTCAAGTAGACTATTCTTGATTTCCTCCACTTAAGGCACATATAACCTCAAATCATACCTCAACCCATCGTTTACCTCAATTGAAAAGTGAGGGGCATTTCCAGCTTCCACTTTCCTCCAAGTATTTGGCACAAAAGAATCATATTACTAGGCAGTGACAATTGCCTCAATCATCCTTAGGCAAATAGACAAATTGGCCAACACAATTCTAGTAGCTCCCTGAGACTGTCTCCGATGCCTGCACTCCACTAGCCCTTCTAACAATTTCCATTCATGGATTATCAGACTAGCCATGACTTGAGTGTGTCGACACAGAGCATCTGTAACCACATTTGCTTTCCCTGGGTAATACGATAGGCTGAAATCATAATCATTGATATACTCTACCCAGCACCTCTGTCTCAAGTTCAAATCCTTCTGAGTAAAGATGTACTTCAGACTCTTATGATCTGTGTACACCTCAAACTGTTTTCCATACAAATAATGCCTCTAAATTTTCAAGGCAAACACAACGGCTACCATTTCCAAATCATGGGTGGGATAATTCCCCTTATGATCTTTCAACTGGCGCGAAGCATAGTACACCACCCTACCATGCTGTATCAGCACACACCCCAAACCGATCCCACAAGCATCATTCTAGACTGTGAAACCACCACTCCCTAGAGGTAAAGTCAAACCTAGGGCTGACACCAAACAAGCCTTCAACTCATTGAAGCTCTCCTCGCACTGCCAATCCCAGGCAAAGCGCACCTCCTTTCTAGTCAGTCTGGTCAATGGTGTAGTAATTTTGGATAAATCTCCTATAATATCCTGCCAGGCCGAGGAAACTTCTGATCTCAATTACTATCTTTGGTTTGGCCCAACTGCTCACATCCTCCACTTTGCCTGGATCTACCTTGATGCCTTCTCTTGAAATGATATGACCAAGGAAGGACACCTCCTCCAGCTAGAACTTGCACTTGGAGAATTCAGCTTAAAGCTAATGTTGCTTCAATGTCTCCAGTACGATCCTCAAATGCCTCCAGTGGGTCTGAATATCCAAAGAATACACTAGAACGTCATCCACAAAGATGACCACAAATTGATCCAAATAGGACCAGAACACCCTACTCATCAGGTCCATGAAAGCAATTGAAGCATTTGTCAACTCGAATGACATAACCAAAAACTCAAAATGTCCATAACAGGTGTGAAAGGCTGTCTTCTGCACATCTAGCTCACTAATCCTCAACTGATGATAACCAGATCTCAAGTCTATCTTGGAAAACACCGATGCTCCCTGCAACTGATCGAACAAGTCATCGATCCTAGGTAGTGGATAGTTGTTCTTCACAGTAATCTGGTTCAACATTCGTTAATCTATACAGAGCCGAAGTGAACCGTCCTTCTTCTTAACAAACAGAACCGATGCTCCCCAAGGTGAAACACTGGGATGAGTGAATCCCTTGACCATCAGCTCCTGCAGTTGATTCCTGAGCTCCCTCAATTCAACGGATGACATCCTATATGGAGCCTTGGAAATATGACCTAATCCCAATACCAAATCAATCGCAAACTCCACTTCCCTATGTAGTGGTGTGATCATGCCGGTGGAAACCTACACGACTCTCCATGGTGCATGGAAGCACACGAGGAGTCCCGATATGGTCACGACGAAGATGGTGAATTTAGAGAAGGAGAATGGACTCAGAAGCACCAAGGAAAGATAAGAAAAGGATAAGGAAAAGGAGTCGCCACCTAGTCTTTTAATGGAAAGACGAGGAAAACCAAACACAAAGGGAAAAACCTAAAGAAATCAAGGCGAAGAAAACACATGTATGTTCCGTGCGTAATGGATGTAGTGCACAAATCAACGTAAGCCATGGAAATGGTAAGGATTATTGTTACGCATTGAGAAGGGATTAGGCATCCCCATGCGCCTGAAGAATTCGGTCATTCTAGGTTTCGTTCTTGCTAATGGTCTGTTGTGTGTATGCTTGTCTACTATGAATGCACATGCCTAAGATGACTGTAAAAATATGCCAAATCAAAGAAATGAATAAAAGGGAAAGAAATCATAAGGAAAATAATCTGAGAGACAATGTAGGCATTGAAAATGCCACTTTACTGTACGCCCTTGGGCGATGAGGAAAATCGTGAATCGAAAATACTCGAAAAGTGTCACGTAAATCAGTGAAAACTTGAAGAAATCCAAGAAAATCAAATGAGAGAAAATAAACCTCATTTGGGTCAATGTCGGCTTTGTTATGCTATTAAAATATGCCCTCGGGTGATGAAAATCCAAATCAAAATCGTGAAAGTCGGAAGAAATCCGCGGAACAATATGGAAACCAAGCTTGAAATAAGTTGGAAAAGTATACATGATGCAAGCGAGGAGGAATGAGGATACATGCAAGAAAAAGGGTAGCAAAATGTACAAAAACAAAGCATGTGTGAAATATGTAAATTCTAAGGGCCTTTGTGCAAAATCACATATCCCAAATAAAGGCTGAGATTCAGGGGCTAAATCAACAAAAAGCTTCGGAAAACACATTTTATGTAATTTTGAAGAAGTTGGGAGTTAAATGTGCAAAACAGTGCATTTTTGGTCAAAATCAAGATCCCAAGGGTCCAATTTGGAATTTTATCATTAAAACATGTGTTCAATGCAATTTTGAAGAAATTCAGGTTCAAAATTGCAAAAATGTGTACTCATAGTTGAAAACATGAATCTTCAAGGACTGATTTGCAAATATGCCCTAAAAACAATGTATTCAATGTAAATTCAGTGAAGTTCAGGGTTGAAAATGCAATTCTGAACACATTTGAGTAAAAATTTAAATCTCTAGGGTTTAATTTGCAATTGTGCTAGAAAACCATGCATTCAGAACAATTTCAATGAAATCCAGGGTTTTCTGTGCAAATTATGGACTTAAGATGAATTAAAAGTAAATCAAAGGGTTTATGTCAAAAATTAAAGCTTGGAAAACATTAACAAAAATGTTCAAGGGTCACACTACAATTCTTTAAAACAAATCATAATTAAATGATTAAAAATCTCATGTAGGGACTTAAATGCAAGAAATAAGGATCTAGTTGCCAGAAAAGAAAAGATATAGAGTTTTTTTAAGAAAGAATCTTTTATTTTATTTAAGAAAAAAAAGAACCATGGCCGCCGACGACAAAACCTCACCTTCGACAGCCATTTGGGACGTCTTTCTAGGCCTCCCTGAGATCTAATCTGGCATTTAAGCCCACTGGGAGCAAGAAGGAGGGAAAAGGAACACATTTGGTGGCTCCAATGAGGCGCTGGATGGTCGAAGGTCGCTTCCCACCTCCCTCGCCGTCACCACAACTTTGGTGACGACGACGGGGAAAAAAGGGTTGTTGGAGGTGGCGGTGCGGCAATTCTGGGCTACTGGAGGCTTGAGAGCGCGGAGAGGAAGAGATTCTACCATTCAGGGGCAAGAGAAGGCACCGCTCCTCACCCCATTGATCCTACTCATCATCGACCCGATCCTCTCCGATGAGCTCAACTGTGGAGGTCGTTCGGGGCGAGAATTGAGGTGAGGAAGCTTCCGGAGTGTAGGGGGAGAGCAGAAGAAGGTTCCCTGATGCTTGGAGAGGGGATGTGATGAGTAAAACGCCCAATCAATCCTCACTGTTCACCTTCTTCTCCGACGATGGTGAAGGCATGTCCAGCGAGCCTCTCCTGAAGACTTCCAGAGCGAATGCAGCGGCGTCCAGAGGGGTGGAGAAGCAAAAGGGGGTCTATCCTAATCGAACCACACCCACCAAGGCATGAATCGCACATTGGATTCGTGCCCCCACCTCCATCGTTAGAAAATCGGGTCTGACGACCCAAAAAAACACTGATTCCAGCCAAGGTAGTCACTTGGCCCTACTGGAATCGATTGGGGAAGGTAGAGGAGGACCTGGGGAACTGAATTGGAAAGAAATTGAGCTCTGATGAGGGCTTACCTGAGCTTGCAGTGATGGAGGTCGCCGGAGCTCGTCAGTGTTGGCCTGAACCTTGATTTCTTCTCCTCTCTAAGCTTCCTCTCTGATCTGGGACTCTTCTGTTTGCTCTGGTTAGAAAAAATCTCCTTGATTGCTCTCCTCTCAAATTTTTCATGTTTTTTCTCTCCTTTTTCTCCCCTTTTCCCCCCTCTTGCAAATGGGGGGTATTTATAGGCTTGCAATGGCTAGGTAGTTTGTTATGGTTAGTTAGAGCTTGTTCTGGTAGAGTGGGAAGTAGTTAGGGTTGTTATGGTAGTGGTTAAGGTTGTTATGGTGGAGTGGGAAGTGGTTAGAGTTGTTACGGTGGCATGGGAAGTAGTTAGGGTTGTTATAATGGAGTAGGAAGTGGTTAGGGTTAGGTTTAGGGTTTAGGGTTAGGTTTAGGGTTTAGGGTTAGGATTTGCTAAGACTATGGTTTTAGACTAGGGTTTAGCCTAGCCTAGGGTTTTGGATTATGGCTAGGTCTAGGTTTAGGGTCCAATTGCAAGCATATGGGGTGTCTACAAGTGGCATACCAAGCAATTTCTCTAGAAAAACATCAAGATATTCTCGTACTACCAGCAAGTCCTGAATCTCAATCACAAGCGAGGTAGAAACTATCACACAGGCCAAATAACCTACACTACTTCTTGCTAAATAATGATAGGCCTTGATAACAGAAATCACTTGTCTGGGCTCACCTAGTCTGATGCCTTGCACTACACACCAGCCTTGGCCTGGAAACTCTACTAGAACTCTTCTCTTGGCACAATCTATCACGGTTGAATGTTGTACCAATCAATCCAATCCCAGGATAACATCATAATCCTGCATATCCATCAAGATCAAGCTGGCCTGAAAATTCCTGTCTCTTAACTGGATATCAACTAGTCTCAAATACCTCCACGCTAGACTGTGTTCTCCGAATGGAGTAACTACATCCAGATGGAATGCCGACCTGATTAGTCTGGTCCCGATCTCATAAGCAAATGAATCAAAGACAAAAGAAAATGAACTCACAAAGTTGAATAAGACTTGGGCCATCTGGTCGACCACAAGAAAAGATCCTAACATCAATACATTACAACCACAATCATAATCATAATAAAAGATAATGTTGATCACATATAGAATCCATTATAACAAGACAGGATTTAATTCATACAGCCATACTAATTCTCAGCTTCTACCACAACTCCAGATAGACCCGCATCTAGGGCAGCAATGGAGAACACTCGCCCCTTGGTAGGCTAACATGGCGCATCTTCTACCGACTTTGGCTAACTGGGACAATCCTTCTAATAGTGCCTGGACTTCCCACAGTTGTAGCATACCATATTGTCTAGGATCCTCTGCCTGTGCCAACACTGCACCGCTATATGCCCCTTCTTATCATAAACGTGACACAGTCCCACCTTTGGGCCACTACTGGGTCCCGCATGGTTGAAACCCACACTCTCTTCTCTCCTAGATGTAGGCCGCTCCTTCCGTTTCTTCCTAGAGCTACCAAAACTTGCAAAACTTGGCGCTCTAGTAACTGACAGTCTAGAAATAGAAGGTCGGGAGACAAATTTCCTCCCCTTTTCCTTCTTAGGATACTCTTCCTGGAGCAGCCTACGATCATCCTCATAGTGGCTTGCAAGCTCAATAGCATCTGCTAAGGTCTAGCATCTGAAGCCAACAACTCTTGATCTTAGCACAGGATTGAGTCCTCTACGAATTTCTTGGCTCTATTCTTCTCGGAAACCACTGTCTGAGAGAACTTCTCCAGCCAAAGGAAGGACAACTCATATTCTGTCATAGTCTAACTCCCCTGTTTCAGGTTTCAGAACTCTCTGTCCAGCTTATCCCTCTCGTGCTCAAGGAAAAACCTCTTATAGAACGCATCTCGGAACTCCTCCCAAGAGATCATCAGCAAGTCCACATTTGGGAATTTCGTGCAACGCATGGTCCTCCACCACTGATCTGTAGCACCCTTGAGCTAAAACACTGCGATCCAAACCCACTTCTCTACTGGACACTCGATCCCCTCTAGGATCTTCTCCACCACCAGGAACCAAGCCACACACTCCTCTGGTGTGTCACACCCATCGAAGGTCGGCATGCCTAGCTGGCAGAACTACTTAATCCACGGGTCTACCTTCGCCTCATCCCTACTACTAATGCCGAAGGACAGAGCAAAACCCCGCATTATCTCATCAAACTCCCACCACATACCCCTCCATGCACTACCTTCTCTAGTCGCAAAGTCGGACATTGGGGCCTTACCAAGGCTACGACCTCGGCGTGACATCTTCCTGCTAGCACAACAAAACACAACAACCAAAATTCAAGTGCACGACTCTCAATTGTGCAGTCCCCGGGCACGTTACCAAGATCACAGTATCATAAGCATAATTACACAAATTACAGCAATAGTTAACTAACTATAACTAAGGCTCACCTCCAAGAAACGATGTGTGACTAGAAGCTCCTACTTTGGCACCGGAACTCGACTACACCCAACTTGTACCTAAAAACCAACTCAAGCACACATGAGTGACATCTAAGTCACCTAGTGCATGCCCCAAAAACACATACAACATAATCCGGCAAAATTACTAAAAACACAACTTTTAATTTATAAAACTTAATTTTCCTTTGAAAATCCATTTCAAAACATTATTTTCTCTTTTCCTTTAAAGCACTTGGAAATCTGTTTCCAAAACATGCCTTTTCAAAACTCAATTCCACTTTTAAATGTTTGGGATTCCATCCCAAGACCAAGTTTTTTTTAAACTCGTATCTTTAGATTCTTTCTTTTATTCCAAGAAATCCATATTCTTGACCAGTTCTAGCCTAAACACAATGTCTTACAGGGCTCAAAACCAAAATTACAAACATGGACTAGTAACTAGTTAAAACCATAATTCCTATTTAATTCTAGGATTTTTAGGACCAATCACCAGTCCAATCCTAGCCAAACCATATCCTTCCATTTTCACAAATCCAACACTTTTCTTATTCAGTTCCACTTTTCTGTATTGATGTTACCTTGGTCAGGGGTAACCAGGCACACAATCAGTAGGTGAGGACATCATTTCCCCTACCTTCCTACACTACTGTGGTGAAGTTCCCCATGAAGGAGGACACCGCCCCGGTCCATTGACCTCAATTTCTTTTTATAGATGCACGGGGATACGTCTTTATCTGACGTCCCATCGGTGATCCATACAACTAGGTTCAATAACTCAGGCTCAGCCTACACTATTACAAACATCAGTAGCCACGGTCGTGTCTGACAATTGATATCTTTACAATTTGTTGACCCCATCCACTCGTGGTCCCACATTGGCAACCACGGTCGTGTCTGACAATTGATATCATGACAATTGTTGACACCATCCACTTGCGGTCCCACATTGGCAACCACGGTCATGTCTGACAATTGGTTTCTTTGGAGTATAAGTCTGCTACCCTATTGCCAACACCAACCCCCGTGATTCTACAACACATTATTAGTGTTTTATTTTCAAAACTCTTGAGTTTTCCTTTTTAAAACCATTTCTATTTCATTCTTTTTGTTGTAGGAATCTTTTCCATGCAACACATGACCTTTTACTAGGGTCCCAACTCAATTCCATGAAAACCATGCTTAAAAACCATAAATTGGGTCTCATTCCCAAAATTACTCAAAACCACATATGTAATCACTTTCTTTCATTTTTAGGACATCAAGCCCAAAACCATTCCCAAATTTACTTATTTGGGTTCCATATTCCTCCATGACATTTACATGGGAAAAATACCATTAACACATGCTCATCGTCCATTTAAAACATTTTATTTCCATTTTCAATTCACATTTATATATATCAGGGCTAGGGCTAGGGCAAAATTAGCAAGCCGAAAACCAAGTTCAGTATACTGAAAATCCCTGGTTATGTATATTGAACATTTTTGGTATAGCAAAACTCCCTGTTTCAGTCGACTAAGTGATTTTGGTCGACCAAAACCAAGTATTCTAGCTTAATATGACAAGAATTTGGTATGCCGAACCCAGTTCGGCATGTCGAATTGCCCATGTCCAGAACACCTCCCCTGTTTCAGCCTACACATTTCATAGGAAATGGGAGCCTCCGGTGGACCTCTCAAACATGCATTATAAAACATGGATAAATCATGGGGTGTAGACCCTTGAGTCTACTTCAAAATCTCTCAAACCATTCATGAATCCATTCATTATGCAATCCGTATGAAAATCATAAAGGGGTGAAACTCGTTATGAATCCCTATAGCATACATCCCTAAAACTCGTATAATTCCATCAATTTTCATCCTAATCGCATGATATCCACATATTCATGCTATCCATCACATTCTCATCCATCCTACGATTTTACATGCATTTATTCTCATTTTTCATGTATTTAACATGTTAAACTGAAAACGTGGAAACGAGAGAGGAAGAGGGTCGCGTACCTCAGGTGGCACTCTGACGACCTCCCCCGCACTCTGGCGAAGCTTTCTCTGCCGACGAACCACACGAACAGGGCACTCCTCCTCTGGCTCACGCACTACTCCTCCTCTCCTTCTTTTTCTCTCGATTCCGGCTCCTTTTCCACACGCCTCCACCCCTTTATATCTCGTCCTCCTCCCCACGTCGCGCCAGCAGCTTATCGCGTCGGAAGGGACGGGGAGACACGGGTTGCCGTTGTGTGATGGCATGAGTCGAGGAAGATGAAGAAGAAGATGGAGATGGTGCGAGCTCGTAAGGGAAAACAGAAAAAAGAAAGATAGAAAAAGGAGAAAAGACAGGCATGCGAACCGACACAACTGTGCATGCGCAAATCAGACTCTACAATGGTCACAAATCACAACCAAGTGCATAGAAAGCCAACCAAACCCTCACACTCACAAAAAATAACAGATTATCCATTAATAAACCATTTATACAATATAACGATTAATTACATGGTTTACAATTAAATTAGATAATCAAGCCCCGATGTCACAACATGCATTAGGACAATGATGTGTACGATCCTTGAACTAGGCATGGTGGCCCTGTGTAAATCCCTTGTGGATCGTACCAGTGCAAGTGCCTTGATTCAGAATTGCTGATGTAGCATTGTTAAGCATTAGATAGCATAGTGTTCCACCTCGAACATCTCATCTACATTGGCATAAAATCAAGCATGCATTTTAGACATAGGTGAGCACATACATACATAAGCGACACATGCGAGCGATAAGCCAAGGAAGACTGACTTGTCAGGCTTGTTGGGGTGCCTAATACCTTCCCCACATGTAACTGGAATCCTTGCCCTTTCTCTGACCTGTAGTGACCTTTGTGTCTCATCCCTTAGGTGTAGAGCACTGCATTGCATTTGCATAGTTTTTCCGCATTGGATTTTCCTCGTCTTTCTGTGAAATAGAGTAGGTGGCGACTCCCTTTTCTTTTGCATCCTCTTGCTTTCACCAAGGTTTTTATCGTGACTTTGCTTGGTTTCATGCATTTCGGTCTTTTGTGCCTCGCACGAAGTAATCACCAACATGGTTATAGTTAATGATGCTAGTGTCTCAAATGTTGTGGCTACGGATGTTGATGGTATTGTTAGCTCTCAATCTGATGCTGTTGCTAGTGAAGGATGTAAACGTAGGCTAGGTACACCTCAAAGAGTTCGTCTATACTTCTTGGGGGATATGCAAGTGAATCTAGTGTCAATGATGTTGATCAACGTCAAGCTGGTCCCATTACCCACAATAAGTCATCTTCTAGAGGACTTCGTAATGCTTTTGAAATTCTTTCTCAAGAGGAGCATAATCAAGAATGCTAGAGGAGTTTGCAATAGTCCCACATTAAGGAGGCTGAAGTTCATGGTTAAAATTCATCATCCTTCCATGGTGGTTATTCTTGAGCCTTTTGTTACTTTTGATAGGGGTGATAGTATTTGGGATCGCATGGGGTTTGATAGATTTGTTGCAAATGGTGATGATATGGCAAAGATATGGGTTTTGAATAAGAGTACAACTCATATGTAGGTGATCTCTATTGAATCTCATGCTTTAGCAGTTGTTGTCAATAGTGAGTTGGGTAGTAAGATGTTGTTTACTTTTGTTTATGCTAGTTGTGATGGTGGAGAATGGCGTCACTTATGGGAGCACTTGTCTGCTATTATGCAGATGGAGCTTAATGTCCCTTGGTCTGTGATGGGGGCCTTCAGTACAGTGCTTCCTAGCTTGGGAAAAATAGGAGGGAGATTTCCTTGACAGTTGTTTATGGAGGAGTTTAGCGATTGCTTGTTGACATGTAGGCTTTACGATGTTGGTTTTGTGGGCTTTCCATTGACATGCTGTAATAATCAACATGGTGAAGGTAGAATTCTTGCTAAATTGGATAGATGCTTGGCCAATAACTTGTGTTAGGATATTCAATTTCAAGTCGCTCACTTGGCGAGGTCTCACACTGATCATGCTCCCTTGGTGCTTAGTGTTTCCAAGATTGTGGTAGATTGTCCTCAACCATTCAAATTCCTAGACGTATGGTTAGAAGACAAGGGTTGTTTGCATGTTCAAGAAATCTTGGGATATTTTGTAATGAAGAAGATATGTCTTTTAGATGTTTTCCTAAAATTAAATGTCTTAAAGATGATTTGTGGGTGTGGAATAGAAATCACTTTGGTGACACCCTTGAGAAGGTGAGTAAGGTGAAGGAGAATCTCAAAATAGCTCAGGGAAGCCTTGATGATGGTTATAGTGATGAATGTTTGCAGGAAGTGATTAAGGCTCAACAAGAATTGGATGTTGCTATTAAATGCCAAATAAAATTTCGAGCTCAAAAGGCTCACTATTAATGGTTAAAAGAGGGGGATAAAAATACTACTTTCCACCACAACTCTATTAAACAACATAGGCACCTGAATTTTATTGAAGCTATCAAGGATACTAATGGCATGTGGAAGCATAATATAGAAGATATTCAGTTGGTTGTGGTTGATTTCTTCAAGGCCTTATTTTCATCAGAGGGACGAATGGAGGATGACTCTCTTCTAGACTGTATCCCCTATTTAATTACTGATGAAGATAATTCCTTTCTTTCCAGAATTCCAAATATGGAGGAGATCTACACTACTTTGCAATCTATGCCACTAGGGGTGTCTTTAGGTCCAAATGGATTTTTTTTATCCTTTTACCTTACTGTATGGGATATTATTAAGGATGATTTGCATGCTTTAGTGAAATATTTTTATGTGGGAGGTCTTATGTACAGAAGTGTTTCTACCACTTTTATATGTTTGATTCCTAAAGTTGAGAATCAAGTTAGCTTTGCCTGATATTAGCCTATCAATGTGGGGAATTTTGCTTCTAAAATATGCTCAAAGATTCTCAATAACAAGCTTGTTCTTTTCCTTCCAAGTTGATAACATTGGAACAAGCAGGCTTAGTCAAACGCATGGATATATTTGATCATATTCAATTAGCCTAGAAATTGTGTGGTGATGTGAATGGAAAATGTAGAGGTGGTAATGTTATATTTAACTTAATGTGTTGAAAGCGTATGATAGGATGGAATGGTCTTTTCTTGTTACACTCCCAATTCCCACAATAATTAAAACAAATTAAATTACAGGAAATTAAAAGCTAAACAAAAATATCACCTACTAGGAACCTGTGTGTGCAACTACGAGACTCTGAACTATATTTACTATGCAAAAATCCAACTATATGTCTACACCTGTAACCTAAAACCACACAAAAAATCATGAGTGAGAAAAGCCACCCAACATACACTCCATGAAAACAGTGGAAAGCAAAATTATATTAATTTTCCTTTAAATTCATTTCGCAATCATTTTCTCTAAAATCCCACAAGGCTAAAAGTCATAGCAGAAGCGACCCACATCGGCCAAAACAGCAAATGGGGTTCTACTAGCCCAAAACAACAAACGAGGCCCTCAATGGCCAAAACCACACACAATGAGTCGGAAAACCCGACGCTAGGCAACCAACTTTGGCTACAAGTAGCTACCAAGGTGTACTGCACTGTCACAATGAAGCCACCTTGTGCAGGGGTGATCACCGACCTATGATTCTCCCACCTGAAGAACCCTCACAAAGCCAACCCCTCTCAAGGAAGGTAGTCCTGTCTCTCAGGACGCTACCAACTACGGGGCATTTGTCCCACCCACAATAGCCACAACAGGGTATGTCTCCTCACAACGCCCTCCACATGGTGCTCAGGAGGGAGTGTCATACCTCCACACTAGACAACACCCAAGCTTTAGTACTCACAGTGACAGTAGGAGTATCATACCTCCCCGTCATGCCACAAGACACCTCAACCCGTGGACCACAACCCTAGCCTCGAGACGACAGCTAGGGAGTCTCATACCTCCAAGACCCAACAACCCTCAAACTCAGGTATCTTGGCCCCCCAACCTCAACCTGGGAGACGTGCTCGACCATCTGAGAATGTCGTCACATTCCCTAGTCCCGACGACACGATCCCACAGTATCTCGGCCTACACAAAGAAAACTAGGAAAACTATTTTCCAAAACGGGCCAACTCATCTCTTTGAAAACTTTTTTTCAAAACCATTTTTATATCTTTGGAAACTCTTTCAAAATCTCGACAAAACAACACATTAGGTGTCTCACGAGACTACCACTGATGGTCCACGATCCCATCTCAAATGGGCAAAACAAACCAATCCAGAATATCCTCGAAAAATACACTTTATAAAACAGTTAGGGCCTGAATCGGCATACCAAAATGGGATCAGTATACCACAATTTCTTGGATCATAAGATCGACCAAAATCGGTCGACCAAAATAGGTGTAGACACCCAAAACGGCAGACCAAAAACCGAACCAGTCGATCGAAAGTCCCTGGTTCGGTAGACTGAAGAAATTTGGCAGACTGAATTCAACTAGAGGACCAAAATTGACATCAAAACGACATACCAAAATGATCCGATATGCCGTTTTCTACAAATCGAGAAAACAACCCAAAGCACCTTCCACGAAAATCGCCCAACATGGGACCAACGATCGGACCCCCAAAATAAGCACCAAGAAATCCAACTAAAACATATATTGTAGACCTCCAAGTGTAGACACCCCTGTATATATGCAATTGGACAAAACCCTAACAAGACTCTAAAAAACCCTTTAAAAAAACCAAAACGGAACCCTAAAAAACCAAAAAAAACCATAAAACCCTAAATAAACAATAAAAACCTTAAAAAACCCTAAAAACCCTAGAAAACCCCTAAAAAACCAAACAAAACCATAAAACTCTAAATAAACCATAAAAACTTAAAAACCGCTAAAAATCCTTAAAACCCTAGAAAAACCCTAAAAAACCAAACAAAACCATAAAACCCTAAATAAACCCTAAAAACCCTAAAACAACCCTAAAAAAGCCCTACAAACCCTAAAAACTCTAACTAAACCCTAAAAACCCCATAATTAATCCATAACCCTAAGATCAATTCAAAAATCTAAATAAAATCCAAAATCAAATCTACAACCCTAGAATTGATCCAAAACCCTAGGATTAATTCAAAACCTTAAAAACCCTAAATAAAAAAATTAAAATTAAATCTCAAACCCTAACAACCATAACCACTTCCCACTTCACTCTAACAACCATAACTATTTCCCGTGTCTCTCCAACAACCATAACTATTTCCCGCTTCACTCCAACAACCTTAACTACTTCCCACTTCTTCCTTAACAACCTTAACCACTTTAACCACTTCCCACTTCATCTTAACCACCTTAACAACTTCCCACATCACTCTAACCACCTTAATCAGCTCCCACTCTAACCATAACAACCAAACAAGCCATTTGGAAGCCTATAAATGCCCCCCATTTGCAAGGAAAAAAAGGGAGAGAGAGGAGAGAAAAAAACTTGGAAAATCTGAGAGGAGAGCCATCAAAGCCTTTTCCTCCCATCCAAGGCAACCAGAGGGGTCTAGGAGTAGGGTGGAGGCTCGAGGAGGAGGAAAATCTGAGTTTGCGGCCATCTCCGGTGAGCTTTGGCGAGCTCCGGCAACCTCTGACAGCGAAGATCATTGTCAACCCAGTTATGCCCTCCATAGACCTCAATTTCCTTCCAGAATGGTTTCTTAGGTTTCCCTCTACCTTCTCTAGTCGATTCCAATAGAGCCAAAGGTCTTCCCTGGCTGGAATCTTGGTTTTAGGCCTAACTGGAGTCGTTCTTTGGTGACAGTGGTGGGGGCACAAATCCAATGGTCGATTTGTGCCCTAGGGTGCTCGATCCTCCTTCCCTGAGGTCCCTCTTGCTTCTTCGATCCCTGGTGTGCCATTTCGCTGCTTCCCTGAGCCTCCAGGAGCTGATCACAGGAGTCACACGTCGTTTCCGTCGCCGGAGAAGACAACTGGTAACGAAGACGGATCGTGCGCCTCTAGCCCCGCCGCGCCTCTCTAAGTCTGCAAGAACGTTTCACGGCACACACCCAACACTCTGGAGCCATCAGAGTCGAGCTTTGTGCCCTAAATCAACGTTGCAACCATGCTCACTGGAGAAGACGACGGCGACGGCAGGTGGAACCTAGCATCACATGATCTCCCTCCTTTCTGGCCTCTAGAGGAAGGGGAACGCTCCACATATCATCCTTATGTTACCAAGAGCTTCAAGTCACTGCTCCATGACCTCTAGGTTCCTCCTTCTTCCATGGTGTCATTGCTGGAGTGGTGTCGACGGTGAGGGAGGTGGGGGGCCATTTCCGACCGTCGAGCCTCAAATCCACACCATTGGATCTCCTCTGCTCTTTCTTCTCTAGCTTCCAGTAGGAACTAATGGTCGATCAGGCATCGAGATGCCCTAGAAGGGCATCCCCGGCGGTCGTCGACGGTGGAGTTCTCTCACCAGCGGCGGTTCCTCCTTTCTGTTTTTAAACATGGACTCTTTTTCTTGCACATTTAACCCTGAATTTCTATAGAATTGCATTAAATACATGTTTTAATGGCAAAATTGCACATTGAACCCATGGAACTTTGAATTTGACCAAAAATGCATAGTTTTGCCCATTTGACCCTAGATTTCTTCAAAATTACATAAAATTTGTTTTCCTATATATTTTTGATGGTTTAGCTTCAGAATTTCATCCGTCATTCAGACTTTGGGAATTTTGCACAAAAGCCCCTAGAATTTACACTTTTTACTCTCACATGCATTTTGTACAGTTTGTTGCTATTTTTCATGCATATTTTCTCAAGTCTTCTTTCTTGCATTATGCACACACTTCTGACTTATTTCATACTCAATTTTCACATTGTTTCTCGGATTTCTTCTGATTTTTACAATTTTGATTTGATTTGGCTTTCTATCGCTCGAGGGTGTACATTAATAGGCTTAACAATGCCAACATTGTCCCGAATGAGGATTATTTTCCTCAATTTAATTTTCTCGGATTTATTCAAGTTTCCGCTGTTTTGCGTGACACTTTCCAAGTATTCTCGATTTTCACAATTTTCCTTATCGCCCATGGGCGTACAGTAAAGTGGCATTATCAATGCCTACATTTGGCCCTCGGATTATCATTTTTTCTTTTCTTTTATTCATTTCTTTGATTTGGCATGTTTTCCAATCATATTTAGCATGTGCACTCAGAATAGGCAAGCATACACACAATAGACCATTTGCAAGCAGGAAACCTAGAAAGACCGAGTTCCATGGGCACATGGGGGTGCCTAACCCCTTCCCCATGCATAACAAAATCCTTACCCTTTCTCTGGCTCGCTTTGATTTGTGCACTACATCCATTAGACACAGAGCATACACATGTTTTCTTCACCTTTATTTCTTTAAATTTTTCCTTTGTGATTGGTTTTCCTCGTTTTCCATTAAAAGACTAGGTGGCAACTCCTTTCCTTATCCTTTTTTTTACCTTTCCTTGGTGTTTCTGAGTCTAGTCTTCTTCTCTGGATTAACCTTTTTTGCCATGACCATATCGGGACTCCTCGTGTGCTTCCATGCACCGTAGGAGAGCTATGCAGGGTTCCACCGGCATGGTCACAGGAACTGGCAACTCCGCTAGGGATAACCAGATTTTGGCTTTCGTTTTGGCCTTCTTGCTTGTCTTTGGTCTATTATATATACTTTGTGCATGTTTGCTTGTTCTCTTTGCTTGTACATATTTGATTGAACATGCCTTTTTGTGCCTTTTTACACTATTGCAATGCCACCGCACATGCACAAGACCTAATTCATGGTTTTTTTGTCAATACTTGCTTTTATTCACCTACTTGTGAGCACTACACCTGCACATGCCATATTCATACCTTTTGCTTGTTGATTGACTTTTTAGATGCCATGATTGTGTGTTTTCTTCCCCATTCTTTTGTATTTACCACAATTAGGAGAGTAGAGACATGTTTGCCTCCTTATCTGGTTAAACTAAAACACACAAACTCAGATAAACAAATAATAAGGCATAACTAGAGACGAATGCTCACAATTCCCCACGGTTTAATAAAACGCAAGTAAAAGACACCAAAGCATATCGCATGATTGATCATATAGGGCATGCATCTTCTCCTCTATGTCCACCCACAGTTTGCGAAGGACAATTCTAGTAGCCTGTTCTATAGCTTTGGCATAGGGCGTATTCCTAGTTTGTCCCCCCTTGTCCGGAGTCATGTCGGTGCTAGTAGAGGGTACAGCTCCATGCTACTGTAGGAGACGAGGCCACCAACGCACCACCCGTTCATTGCCTGCGCTCCAGCCAGGATTTAGAATGGGAACCTTACTTTTCTGACTAGAGTCCAAATCCCAAACCCATGAGTGCATCCCATATGGTCAACCCCATGTGGGACATGCATGGTGAGAGAGCGCATTTTAGTTGCATTCATGTGCATGTGTGCCATTCACACCACCCTAACAAATAATTGCATAGCTCACGTGTTTCTTTTGTTGTTTTGTCTTCTTTTCTTCACTAACCCCTTAGGTATTGTCCTTTGTCAGTTATAAGGTTTTGTGTGCAAGTTCCTAAGTCTGAGCATGAGAGTTCCTTTCTGTGACCTCAGTCTCGAGGCATTGTTCTCGACCATCTTTCCTTGAGCAATCCGTCACTTTCGACGATAGCTCCTTGTAGGCGTCATCCTCTAGTTTACAATCACAGCCCCATCCTTATTTGTTCGCGGTCCATTATGGCTTAGCGAGCTTCTAAGACCTTTGCACTAGCTACTGTGGAGGTGATTCCTGTTTCCGCTTCTTTTACTTTGACATCAGTCACTCCATCTGCACTCCATGACAACCATTTTCAGGCGCCTGGAGTTCCCGGTCCTCCGGTTTCGGGACACTGGCAGACCTTTGTTGACTACCACTAGGGCATCTGATCTGATGATGTCCGGTCCTTCAGTTGACTCTACTTCATTTGACACATAGCTGGCTATGATTGCTTCTTCAGTAGGATTTCAACCCACAACATCCTTGAACTTCCAGCCCCCTCTAACATCTCGTCCGCTAGCTCTTTCGGCCCTCGGTACTGCTACCGACGGTTCCATAACTATGCAATCTCAACAACTTCTGGCCCTTGCACAGAAGTTACAAAGCATGGCTTTCTCTTTGGATCCTACTCTGACTACGCCTGTTTGTCCTATTCCTGAGGACCCTGCAGCCGTCGCCACAACTTCTTGCTGTCTCGACGACGAGTGTTGCTACTCTGCCAAAAGTATCATTGCCACAACATGCACAGCGTATTCCTCCATCTACTGGTGGTCCATCTTTTGGGCTGACAGGAGTACAATGGCCCGTGAACCCGACCATACCGATTCAGCAGCTGTTACTCCCACACACAACAACACGCCCAGCACAGCATAACATTTCTATACCCTTGCATCAGATACAGACTTTAGCATGCACACCACCACAGATAGCACACATGCACGGGTACGCTAGTCATCACGCCATGCCACCAGGTGGTGAGATGATAGATCCGTAGGAGTACACGAGTGCTATGGATACAGTGTAAGTGAGACCCGCCCTAGCTACACGATCAATGTCAGTAGCGACCCCAAATGCACTTCTCACCAGGATGAACGACCTCGAGAAAACACTACGACAAGTGCAAGGCGGGGACTGCCAGCCTTATACCTTCCAGGACATCTGTTATTTCCAAGAGGCCAAGCTCCCTCCGAACTTCCATATCCCAGAATTCAAAAAGTATAATGGGAAGGGCTGCCCAATTTCACACCTTAGGGCATATTGTGGCGATCTCGCTCAGTTATAGGCTGACGAGAGACTTCTCATTCGCCTCTTTCAGAAAAGCCTCACAGATCCAGCTTTGAAATGGTTCACATCCCTGGATATGGCCACTATAAAGACTTCGAATGATCTCAGCTAGGCTTTTCTGGAACAGTATTCCTTCAACCTCGACATGGTCTCAAAGCGCGAGGACTTAGACGCCATAAGGAAGAAGCCCCACGAGCCGTTCGGGGAGTACGTCGGACGCTGGCGAGCCCTTGCCTAACAAGTTCGCGATAGACCTTCAGATGAAGAGTCAATTGAGATAATAATTCAAGGAGTGCAACCAGCCACAAGGGCTCTACTAAGCATTTAGCCCATTTCCACCTTTGCATCCCTAATCAAAGCTGGCACCCATGTCGAGAGCTCACTGAATAGTGGAAGCTTTCCTACATTAGTAGCATTCGCAAAGCAAACCATGGCTTCAGGTGGAAACAGCAACAACAATGGTGGCAACAATTGTAACGCCCCGAACCCGGGCACGCTACCAAACAATAGCATCACAAGCCTAATTACACAAATCACAGAAATAAAGACTGTAACCAGGCTCACCTCTAGGATCTCGATGCGCGGCTAGAAACTCCGATTCCTGCACCGGAAACTGG
>JAMKQA010056581.1:0-16027 GCA_024699735.1 Posidonia australis | reverse complement strand
AGCATTTGGACTAGAAAGACCGAGTTTCTCGGGCGTACGAGGGTGCCTAACACCTTCCTCGTGTGTAATAGGAATCCTTACCCATCCTCTGGTTAGCAGACATCCAGCCTTCCCATCTGCATCACATGCATTCATCCTTTTGTTGTTTTCCTCGCCTTTCCCTTAAAAGACTAGGTGGCGACTCCCTTTTCTTTTCTTTTATCCTTGCACCTTCGCCGTCTCGACATGGCTGTGGTCTCCTCCCCACCCCCTCCCTCCGGGTCGGGCACGGTCACAGCTACCCATTTGCATCATTAGATTTCATCTTGGTGCAATGAAAAGGCCATTGGTCTGTAGCACATCTTGGACCAAGTACAAGACCCACGTGCAGGTTGCGTGTGTAGGGATCGCAATTTGCCAAGTCCAGAGCAATCCAGCTGGCCAGGGCACTTGCATACTTGCCATATTTGTTTCCAACCCTATTTTCATGCATCGACGAAATCCAATGCATGTCTACATACTTATCATGCATCTTAGATTCATACCTTTCTTGTTTTCAATCCCATTTGCCATGCATCGTAGATGTCCATTCATCATCCTAACTTTGTTTTGTTAATCAAATTTTCTTGCATGTTTCCAACAATATCATGCATCACGACATCAAGCATTCAATCATCTTAGATTTAAGCAAATATGCATTGGTGACACAAGCGAGTGATCAACCAAGAAAGACCAATTTCTCGGACGCATGGGGGTGCCTAACACCTTCCTCATGTGTAATGGGAGTCCTTTTCCTTTCTCTAATCCGTAATGACCATTGTGTCATGTCCATTAAGCACGAAGCATTCATACATGTTCATTTGCATCTATCATCTTTCTCATGTTTTTATGCATTTAGTTTTACTCATCTTCCGATCCCATTAGACTAGGTGGTGACTCTGTTTTGTTCTCCTTATCCTTTTATCCTCTTTTCCTTGGTGTTTTTGAGTCAAGTATTCTTCTTCGTATTCATCATCTTCGTCGTGACCTTATCTGTTTTTCATGCACCTCCCATGCACGAAAGTCTCCATCACTAGTATGGTCACTAGAACTGGCGACTCTACTGGGGATACAAGACTCCAGTTTTTATTTTTTGCTTTTCAATTGCTTGAATTTTGTCCTTATTTGCTTTACTTTGCATTTGCTATCTTGTCGCCATTATTCACATTTGTCATTACATGCTTGCTTCTACATGCTTTTTGCTTGTTGAGTGTTTTCCTTTACACAATTGCTATGCCACTACACTCGCATATTCCATGTAACCTGTTTTTTGATGTGATAAATGTTTTCTTTTTTCACCATCATGATAACACAACAAGTGCACATGCCATGACCATACATTTTGCTTGGTGTATGCTTGCTTGCTTGCCATACTTCAATGTGTTCTTCCCCTTTCACACATACCATGTCTAGGAGAGTAGAGATGTGTTTGCCTCCCCTCCTAGTTTAATCTAAAAAACACGAACACAAAACACAAGCAATAAGGCAAAACTAGTGAAAAAACCACACTTATCCCTCTAGTTTAATAAAACTTGCAAGTAAAACACACTAAAGCATACCGCATGAATGAACATTCTAGAAGCATGCATCTTCTCCTCTCTTGAGTCCACCCACAGTCTACGAAGGACAGTTCTAGTCGCCTGTTCTACGGCTTAAACGTAGGATGTGTTGCCAATTTGTCCCCCCTTGTTCGGAATCACATAGGCGTTAGAAGAGGGTAGAGCTCATTGTTACTGTAGGATTCGAGGCTCCCAAAACACCACCCATTCACTACCTGCACTTTAGCGAGGATTTAGAACAAGAAATTTACTTTATGACCTATGTCAAATCCCAAACCTATGAAAGCGTCCCAAATGGGCTACCCACTCGGGACATGCATTGTGAGAAAGTGCATTCTAGGACATTCATCTGCATGTTTGTCATTCATGCCATCCTAAACAACTTGCATTTCGTCCTTGTTCAGGTTCTAACACATGTTATTCTTGCCTGTTTTCACAAGTATCTTGGTGTGACATCCTCGATAGGAAGCTCAAGCGTCTCCATCGTGGGCGGCCTCCTGAGGGTTTCTCCTCTTTTGTTTCCATGCTATTTGTCACTTTCAACAATAGCTTGTCTTAGAGCTCGTGCATCTTCCTTTCATCATAGCCCTGTTTGTACCCAGTCGCGGTCAACCATGGCCCAAAAAACTAGCGAGCCTCCTATTGTCGTTCTGGAGGAGGTCCTAAATTCAGCCGCCTTCCTCCACTTTGACTTTGGCTGCTTCTCCTTCCCCCCATGCGTTCTGCTTCATCATGCAAAGAGATTCTATACCCACTTTGGGGCGTTGGCAGACATTTGCCTTTCCAAAGCCAGTCATCGAGTCTGCTTTGGTGACCACCACGCAAGTTCTAGAGATTCTGCCATCTACATCCCTATCCTTGGGCTCTCCTATTTCAAAAGTCCATTCGGCTGCAACTGTTTCTATTGTAGGGTCCTTCCTTATTCTGCCTTTTCTCTCTGACCTATCCTTTGATGGATCTCCTGCCATCCAAGCTCAGCATCTGTTGGCCTTGGCCCAGAAGTTAGGGCACACAACCCTTCCCTTTTATCCTACTATCACTCTTCCTCTTTTGACCCCTAAGGTTCTGGTGAGGCCTACATTAGCATTGCAGGCCCACCCTACCACACTTCTGCCCTTACCATCGCCCGAGGTCCTCACTACTCCAATGATGGGGGTGTCATCTCTTCCTCTTGCACCATCACTGCACTCTACACTGCATTCATTTCCATCACCTAGTGACTAACCCTTCGGCTTGATAGGGGTACAGCATACCTCAAGCCCTTTGCCCGGCACCATGTCGGTGCAACAGTTGTTGCTCCTACATTCTGCATCTTACACAGCACAACATGCAATCTATTCATCCCCTTTACATCAAATTCAGGCCCTAGAAACATATCATCACTACACCATTACACAGGTATGTTGCCCCTTATGCCTCGACACCAGGAAGCATAAGGGTGGATCCGGAATAGTGCACACGCATCACCCATACAGCGTACACAGGACCTATCTTGATTGCACCCATCTCATCAGTAGTAACTCCGAACGCCCTCCTTACCATGATGGGTGATTTGGAAAGAACACTTCGTCAGGTGCAAGGTAGGGATAGTCAGCCCTACCATTTCTGGGACCTCTGCTACTTCTTAGAGGTGACACTCCCCTTGAACTTCATTATCCCAGATTTCGAGAAATATAATGGTAGCGATTGCCCAATATCCCATCTGAGGGCATACTGTGAAAACCTCGCATAGCTTCAAGGCAATGAAAGACTCTTGATCTATCTATTCCAAAAAAGTCTGATGGGGCCAACTCTCAAGTCGCATCTCTCAACATGGCCACCATCAAAACTTAGAACGACCTTAGTTAGGCATTCCTGGAACAATACTCCTTCAACCTCGACTTGATCCCTAAGTGTGAGGATGTTGTCGCAATTTGGTAGAGGCCCTATAAGTCATTTAGGAAGTATGTCAGTTGCTGGTGTACACTAGCCTCCTAGGTTAAGGATAGGCCCTCTGAAGAAGAGTCTATCAAGATCATCATCAGGGGACGCAACCAGTAACAGGGGCTTTGCTTAGTATATAGCCTGTCACTACCTTTGTTTCATTGATTTGGGCCAATGCTTGCGTGGAAAACTCACTACGGAGTGGGAATTTCCCCGCATTCACTGCATCCACTTGGCAAGCCAGCTCCAGCAACAACAATAACAAAAGCAGCAATGGCTCTAGCACCAACTATACCAAGAAGCCCACCGTCGCATATGTCGAATCCTCTACAATGCTTGCCAAAGCAGCGAGCCAGACAGACCCTGCTCAGTTTGCATCTTGACCTAGTTTTACACACACACAACCGTTGAGTCAATGCATCATAGTGCACCCACTTGGCAAGGACAGCAACCCAAGCAGTGGCGCAGTCGCCGTATAGAAGGCGATTTCATAGCCTTAGGTGGGTCATTAAGTGTTGTCTTCCCTCAGGTTGCGTCACTACTGAGGCTCCTGGATCCTCATCTACCACCGAGCCCACTTCCACGATGGTATGACACCAGCACGCACTACGATTATCATTGAGCCTAGGGACACTCGACTGATAATTGCCATACTTTGCGGGACATCATTATGACCTTGATTGATAATGGGACCATTATCATCAACACACAAGAGGCAACATCTACACCAACACCAGCACCTACACACCCTAGCATAGCCAACCTTTCCTCGCCTGAGCCTGCAAGCTCTGAAGATGTCGAAACTTCGAGGGTTTATTTCCTCTCTCCTAGCTCTTTCCTAGGGGATTCATCTGATCTCATCGGCTTTCTACCTTCTCCTATTGTTCCCAACTCTGTCTGGTGACACTCGCGTGTGTCACTCCTATTCCCATTTTCCCGTAAGGGGCCTAGCCAAAGTCTATGCCAATCTTCCACGCGCCAAACTAAGCCTATGAGTACAAATACCCTGGACCTCAATAGGAAGCAGGGATCATAGTCATTATTCAACCCCAACAGTTCCCAACAGTCTCACCTGTATAGCTAGAATACTCAGTGGTTCCCCAAGCACAGTCAATAGCATCAATAAAGCAGCCAACAGTAGGGACCGGAGCTATATCCCTTTCCCTATTTTCTTTGTTGTTTTTTCCACATCATCTTCTTGCATTAGAAATCAAAAACACAAAAAAAATCAAAAATTAGAAAAACAAAAAAAACTAGAAAATCAAAAAATCAACAAAAAAAGATCAAAAAATCACAAAAACAAAACATCTTGCATTATAATTCTACCCAATGATGAAAATTGAAAAGCTTGCCTGCATTAGATTGGACTACCCCTCCTCAGCTAATACTACCTAAATGACCATGTAAGTGAGGGAGCCACCCTCCATTAAAGCTGGACGAAGTATCTAAACTTTGTAAGGACCTGCACCTCCAAGAAGGAGATAAAATGCTAAGGTGATCGAGCGAGCGAGAAAAAGAAATATACCTCTACATGGGCACAAAAGAAACAAGAAAATAGAAAGCAAAGAAAGAAGTCAGCCAAAGAGCAAGAGGCATGCGATATAACTCTACCCCTATCATACTTTGGAGAGGAGTTGGAGCATGCACCTAAGAATCCACACCTTTAAGGGATTGGCCCCCCTCCTGTTGCAAAGCCTTCAGTCCAGACCAGACACCTATTACCTCCAAGCCAAGGATAGAGCGAAATCCTATGTCTATAAGAGAGCAAAAGAAATATCAGTGATCTCAAAAAAAAGTAGGTGCAGGACCCTAAAGAGTTTGGCATGAAGCCCGATCCATCTCACTGCCCAACACAGTAAGCTTGAACGCCACCACTCATCCCACGAAAGCCACCTACAGCTTGTGAGTCTTGGTAGGGCCAACTGAGTCGAAGGCGCCCTCCTCCAACAAGCATATAGCTTTCTAGCTTAACTGAGGGTGAACAAAACAAAAGCATAAAATAACCAAAGGAAACAAGAAATCATCACACATAATCAATAAACCATTTTATACTTGCTCCAACAACACTAATCATCTTTGATCATCCATCAGCATATTTTCATGCAATAATGAAATTCCTCGTCAGTAATCGCCCCCAACAATCATTATCATGATCATTACCTTACTTGCTTGAACCTTTCTGCTTGCATAATGCATCGCATTATAGGACTTCATTGAGCGTCTTCAACCAGAGGCATTTCAACTACTTTCTTATCAAAACGTACAAAAGGGCCACTTACCAATGTGTAGGCTACACAAACTTGCAAAATCAACAGCATGACAGCAATCTCCCCATGATCACTTCAAGCTTCAAAAACACTCTTGGGGAATGCCTAGCGATTGCACAACCAAGAACAGAATAGTCAGAACACGATGGTTGAAAAAATAGCAAGATATAGCACATCCAAGCATGCCTACTAGAAGCAAATTACAATCTAATCCAAGGCCTAGACCTAGTTCAGCACAATTCATCCCTACCTTCCAAGCATACCTCAAGAAAATACATGCCTTGAGATAATCCATTCTGGCAATCCAGAGTGCACCTACAGTCACAGCATGACCCCTACATCATTCGCATGCAGGCAGCTCGACTCGATACCAAGGGCATTTGTTTCGCCCTGGTATCTTGCGATCCGCCATCTACTTTCAGTCCACATCATCTGTCCTTTGATGCTAGGGGCATGGCATGTCAACTACCCTCTAACCAAGTTCACACGATCTACTATAGCAGCATCCAGAATCCAACTCTGTCCACCAATGGCATGCCAGTTGCTCTTCGATTAGGACCCACGCATCAGTCGCCCAACAAGGCATAGACTCATTGCACATTGAACAGAATATCCAAATCAGAGTCTCCAACCAGGGGCATTTTAGCTACTTTGTGGGGAAAAAGGACTGCTCAGAAAATCTAGCACAGGATTACATCTCCAGCATGGTAGTCAAGCGCACATAATTTCAAAGAAGTGACAATCACTACATAATGGCTATAGAAACTTACGGAGCTACAACTACAGTTGGCCACTACATCAGGCAACATCCCTAATTGTAGAATATTAGTCTCCATCCCAATGAGTGCCAGACATACAACACCCTCGAGAACACCGAGTACAAGCAACAAATACCCGATAGCCCCTACAACAGCATCAAATCACAACAACTGCGATCCAGGGTGCACTCACAAATAAGATCTCCCTAGCAAACCCTTTTAGCACAACCAATAGGCTAGGCCCCTGTGTCCTTATCATCCATCCTTCTTGCGGTAGCTCACTTCGATTCCAAAGGCATCCTTTTGCCCTAGAATCTCCTAGGCTACTCTCTATTTTGGCTTTGCATTATCTGCTTCTTGATATCAGGGGCATGTCAGCTGCCTTTGGGTATCATCCTCCTGATATTTGGGGCATGCTAGCTGCCCTTTGGTATCATCCTGTTATTCCACATCATGTATCTTGCCTTGTGAACTATCACCAACCGCTTCTCGATTGACAAGTTTGTTATCTTGTCTTGCGAACTATCACTAACCGCTTCTTGGTTAATAAGTTCGTTATTCTGCCTTTCGAACTGTCACCAACCACCTCTCGGTTAACAAGTTCGTTATCCTCTTTGAACTAGTTAGTCCGCTAACTTGTTGTATGTCTCCCTTCAATGGGCAAGCCCCGTCAGCTTTTTTGTGCCCCTTTTACCTTTCCTTTCTTCATGACTTTTGTCTACATCTGTTCTGGATGGTCGGAGTGCAGTTTGCTTATTTTGCGCCCTCTCCAGAGTAGACTAGACCTTCTTTGGACTGATAGTCCTAACTACTCGGTCGACAACTGGCAAGTGTCCTTGCTCTTGTGTGGCAAGTCCAATGACTTGTCATGCCCCTTCTTCTCCTTAGGATGGTATCCCGAACTACTCAGATGACATCTGTCGACCGTTTATCAGGTGAATCCCCAACTTGCCTTGCTCCTTCCTTTTGGGGCTGGTAACCCTAACTACCTAATTGACAACTGTCATACTATCTAGAGTCGGCTGACAATCGTCAAATTGTCTAACATCTCGGCTGGCAAGGACATCTTGCCATGCCCCTTTCCTCTTTGGGTTGATAACCTTAACTATTCGGTGATGAGTTCAACAACTTATCATGCCCCCTCATTCGGTTGGTAGGCCCGATAGTCTTATCTAGCGCCCTTTTGACAAGTTTGGCTGCCCCTCATAGGCTGATTAGGCATCAACTTGTCATCCTGCATGTCATGCGTCATTCATCAACATCACATGTATCATTCATACACATGCGTCATCCATCACATGCATCATTCATCGCATGCGTTATTCTTCAGCATGCATCAAGTCAACCAACATAGCGTTACACATTCACATTAGCGTTGTGCAGAGTTGCGCATATCTCTAACGAGCTCAATACACTCCAGCATTAGAATCTACCAGTATACATTAACAACATTCATGTCTCCAGCATCTTTCATACTAGCACTTGCATTGTTTTGCATTTGTGTTTTCAACATCGTTTCTACATTTGCAACAGCATTTCGCCAACAGGTCATGACTTTCGATGCATCTGTCGGATAAGTGACTCAATACCAATACAAACTCCACCTTCCCATGGGCTCCAAGTGGGGTGTCTTTTTCAACCCTAAGCATTGGTCTCAACTTCCCCTCAATCTCACACAAGGAGTGGCATCTATAGACACCTTACTTTGGCAACCACTTGCATACATACTCTTTCGGAAGAGCGCTCGATAACAATGAGGCATTTCCTTATACTAGAAGTCCATTTCCATCCCAAAACCCATAAACCCTGGTAACACCATAAACCTATCCTTGAACCACAATCCAAGCCCTATTTGATAGTCATCCACTCAAGAAATGAGCTCAAAATCCTTGTGCCAAACCCTGAACAAGGTCGACGGTAAGTTGGTCACGTATACAACTCATGCAGGTTAAGCGTGTGGTTTCCCTGGGTCAATGATGATAAGTGAGGGATCGATTGGTCATTTGACTTGTGGACCATCGTATCCTTGCTTCCCATTGGCTCACGTAGATCTGAGCATGTTGTTAGATATTCCTGGACCATCATGTCTCTTTTTCTAACCCAAAACCCAATCCAATCCTTATTATTTAATCTCCACCACTTATCCTTAATTTGAACTTTCATCCATGGCCATCATTCACTTTTCTATCTTTAAAATGGTCCCCTTTAGCCACATAGAGCTCTCTCGATCTCTCCTCACTCACACGCACCTGCCGAGTAACCACAACCATCTTTGGCCATTTAATACATTACACAGCCACTGCATTGTCCCACAACCCTTGAACCAAACAAGAATCGCCTCCATTACATCCATGAGTCCTCCTTCGGCCAGCATTGTCATCTCAAGCCCTTGAGTCAAAACACAGACCCATCCTAGGCCAAGTAGCATCCTTGTTAGCCGACTGACCACAACCGAGCACCCCATCAAGCCTGCCAACCCACATGGAACTGTACAGGCCTTGCATTACACAAGCAAACACCCCCTTACACTTCTCAGCCCTCACACGACCTCCAACACCCTCCGTCTCACCCTTCGCTGCATCTGTGAGCTGACGGCCTAGAGAAGTAACTATTGTAAGCCGTTAGGAAGGAAAACCACCCACAAGTAAGCCTCTCTTCCTATAGCTCATCCTCGATTATATTCCTCTATTGCATTTCATTTTCAGCATGTCTTTCCCATGTGAATTCTCTGTTTGCATCATCATTCATCCATCATGCATCCATGGATGCCAATGATGGGTTCCTACTATCGATGCTTGTTCGACGGCCAATGAGCACATGGAGGCTTGTTCGACCTTGTCCCTTCCCTTCCTCCAACTTCACCGAGTTATCATAGACATCCACTCGATGCTCCTTGTTGCCTCTGTGGTCGGTCAAGCTCGTGGTATCCCCTGAAGCATAGTGACGGTGGCAAAGGACTTGCATTGCATCCATCTCCATTCCATTGCATCTCATTCATCACTCATCATCTCCCCTTACCTTCTTCCGCCTCAATCAGAACGAAGCTCGTCAGGGCTCACAACTACGTTCATGGCTGTGAGGACTAGTGACATCTAGCAGCTGTAGAGGACCTAATCCCCTACACATAGTTTCTCGTTGTAGTTCATTCTTACATCCCTAGTAGTGAGCTACCCATTTGCATCATTAGATTTCATCTTGATGCAATGAAAAGGTCGTTGGTCTACAGCGTATCCTAGATCAAGTAGAAGACCTGCATGCAGGTTAAGCATGTATGGACTGCGGTTTACAAGGTCCTATAGACACCCCTATTTTGCAGTCACTTAACAGCAGGCTCCTCTAGAATGATGCTCTGGTTATGTAGACACCCCGATTTTGAGGTGACCCATAGATGAGCTTTCTAGATGTTGCTTTGGATGTGGCTAACCCTTGAACCAATCTTAAACCCATAGCAAGCCCGCAGCCCAACTAGAAATCCAGATAAGTAGGAGAGAGCACCTAGCTAGCACATTTACCTGGCACACCTAGCTAGCACACCTACCTAGCACATCTACCTAGCACACCTAGCTAGCACACCAACCCAACGCACATGCTAGGCGCACATACCCGACGCACATACCAGGCGCCCAACCATTTCTCAGGCTGCTAGCTATTGGCTTTCCACCTCCCATGGTTGTTACCTCTACCAACGAATATGCCATGGAATCTTCCAGGCTTTTTTGTCTACGAGGCTCCTTGTTGTCCTAGGAGTTACCCATGAGGAATCCCTATATATAGACCCCATAGGCAACCATATAAGGGGCTGAATCATCTTGAAAGATAGAGACATATAGCTGCACTAGCCTTCTCCAGAATTCTGCAACCATCCACTTGAGCACTCAAGTTTTCTCTTGCATCCAGAGGTATTCTAAGCCCTTCCAAAGCATCAAGGAGCTTATTATCTTGGGTCTTTCTTTTCTTTCTTGAAGGAACATCCATCTCGGGCAAGGTAGGCCTTTCGCCTTTCCATTAATCTCTTGTTCATTTGCAAGGAATAGCATGTTAAAAGCTCCATATAAGGTCTGATTCTTTCTGTATCTACATGAAGATTTTGCGATGAATTTATTTATCTTTTTTGCAAGATACTCTTCATGTAAATCTATGCTTTGATTGTAGCATGTTTAGTTTATTTCTAGTGTAAAAATCTGCACTGCATCGCTTGCATGAGCAATCTTTTCTTTATTATGTTCTTGATATGATCATGGTTACAGCATGTCATGTTGGGTTTATTCATTCCATGTTTGAATCTTTTGCATGAACCCATTTAGTCATCTTGTTCAAATAAGATAGTTATGATCATAGGCATTCCATCATGCTCTTAACAATCACATGAATCAACCTGCATTAGCATAAATCACCCATCTTCATGCTGGGTTAGGTTCTGGATTAGATTACAGTCTGATCTAGATTTTCTGGAGAGCACCTATATGCCGCACCAGAGCGGCGCACTTCTTCAGCGCACCTCTCTGGCGCCCAATGCAGGAGCACCAGACTGGTCAGAGAGTGAAACATTCACTTTTGCATATCCGCTTGCGGTTTTCTAAATGATTTTGACCCTGATTCTTTTACTGTTGGTTCTCTTATATTTCATGGTTTTGCATGCATGTTTTCGATTTTAATCAAGATTGTTTCCTAGATGTTTTATCTCTTTGGATAATCAGTCCCTGATCAACATCTGGTAGGCTGGCTGCGTTTTACTCCAACATGGAGAACTTTATGCATCAACCAATGATCCAGTGGCATGGCTGAATCCTACATCTTTCATTTAGCATGTGATTCTGTGTGAGGCTACCAGCCCTTGAGCACAAGGTCCACAAGTCATTGCAGTCGCATTTCTTTCAAAGCATATTTTCAAGTTTTGTAAAGGATTTTACATGGCATGATTTACTGACTGCATTAATATGTGACTTTACACTGTATAGATTTCTGTATTTGCTTTGGCACATCTTTCTGGCCCACATAGAAGCACCTAGGTGGTGCACCAGACTGACGCACTAGTATGGCGCACCTAACAGGAGCAGCAGCCTGTTTTCAGTAGCACACAGCAGGTTTTGCATAGCGTTCTAGCATGATTCTTACTTCGATTTGCTTCTGGTTTTTTCCTGGTTTTCTTCAGGAAGGCATGTCCTTGTTTTAACCATTTCCATGCATGTTAGTTTGCATTTGGCATGTAGCAAAGCTAGGATGATAAATCGCTCAAAATACTAGATCCTTGATCGTATTTATGAAATATCTTTGCATCAACCCTAGACCCGATATAAGAGCGATATTTCTGAGCATTAGGACACACCCCTACACATCATGCACCCATGTTTTGACTCCACACATTAGCATGGCATGGCATATCGCCCTCGGGCATATAGAAAAGGCTGAAAAGCCGACATTGCATAAGCAAAAGGGAAATCAATAGAAGACCGATTTATCAAGCGCACGAGGGTGCCTAATACCTTCCTCGTGCGTAATAGGGATCCTTACCCATATTTTTCTGGTTTATGACCTACTTTTCCATTGCATGATTTGCATGCTTTTATATGGTTATCCTCGTCTTCCATTTTTAATAGACTAGGTGGCGACTCCTGCATTTGCATATTTATTTTTATTGTTTTGCCGTGACTTTGCCGATCCCTCGTGTATGTTGGCCTTTTGCGTCAAAATCATTTCGAGGTTGTTGCCGTCATGGTTACAGGAACTGGCGACTCCGCTGGGGATAACCAGATTCCGACTTTGTTTCTTTTTTGCTTCAGCTTTCTCCTTGCTTGCCTTTTCCATGCTTTGCTTTGTTATCCTCTTTAGTGGTGTCTTTCTTGCATGCATGCCTTTGTATAATGGGTGTTTTCTTTTTTACACATTTGCTATGCCTTCACTATTGCACATGCTTTTGTTTGATAATTCATGGCTAATATGCATGTTTATTTCCCTTCTTATATATGCCATGCCTAGGAGATTAGAGACATGTCTGCTCTCCCCTTTTGGTTAATAAAAAAAACATAAAAACCAAAATCAATAAATCATAAGGCAAACTAGTGACAAATTGCAAATCTTCCCCCACGGTTTAATAAGCTTGCAAGTAAAAGACTCAAAGCATACTTTGCATACATCATGTAGGGCATGCATCTTCTCCTCTCCTAGGATTACCTATACAGTATGCGAAGGACATTTTTCAGTGGCTCATCCTATGGCTTTGGCGTTGGATGAAAAATCGGGTTTGTCCCCCCCTTGTCCGGGGTCGTGTCGGTGTATTAGAGGGTACAGCCTACTGCTTTGGCAGAGGACGAGGCCTCGAAAGCACCACCCGTTCACTGCCTAAGCTTTGGCTGGGATTTAGAACGGGGACCTTACTTTTTCTAGACTCGAGTCGGAGACCTATTCACCCCTATGTGAACCCGGAGTAGACAGCTTAATAGGACATCCCTAGTTGGTGAGAGAGTGCATACTAAAAGCATTCATTTGCATTTCATACCACCATAAACATTGCATCATTTCTGACTTGTTTGTTTTTGTGCATAGGATTTCTGATCTTTGAGTTTCCTTAGCCTGAGCTCATGATCTTTCCTTTCATTGACTCTGTTTGCGACCTTATTTTCGATCGCATCTTCTGAGTTATTCGTCACTGCCGACGATAGCTCGTCCTAGGATTCATCCTCTTCTTCCTAGCCGCAGTCCAATCCTTACTCGCTTGCGATCCACGATGGCCCAGCATGCCAGCGAGTCCCTTTCCCCTGCTGTCCAGGAGGAGGTCCCTATCTCAGGGCACTCTTCCTTTGTGTCTGTTTCTGTCATCTCTACTGCCTCCACTTTTGCCTTAGCTTCTGGAGGACCTCCACCACCTCATTTCCGTGTCCCCGTGGCAACCCCTGCCCTCGGGACCACTTGCCTGGTCTTCTCCTGCTGTTGGGGCCACAGCAGTTGAGTCTGTCTCACCTCAAGGCTATGTGTTTACTAGCCCTCCTCCCACTGTGTCTGTTTCAGTAGTAGCCACTCCCCAGTTCAGACAACTGGGATCTCAGCCTCTTGTTTCCTCCCCTGTCTTGCCTCCTTCCTTCGGAGCCACTAGCGACGATCCTGTGACCGCGCAGCTGCAATAAATGTCGGCCCTCGCCCAATAGCTGCAGGGATTGGCACTAGCACTCCAACCCTTCTCAGCTTTGTCTTTCCCGGCTCCCAAGTTGCCTACGCAACCGGCCTTAGGATTACAGTCTGCACTCCCTCCACAGTTGTCGCCATCCTTTGTTTCTCCGACGATAGGGGTGTCGACACTACCTTTTGTCACACCAGCACAGCACCCACCACAGCATGCATCCCTCCTATCTAGTGGCCAGCCTCCTAGGCTAGCGGGAGCACAACCCTCCATGAGCATTGAGACCATCCCGGTCCAACAGCTCCTGCTCCCACACTCCACACCACTTGTTGCACCACCCCCTGCATTATCCTCCCCTTTTTATCACACACAAGCCTCATCCTTTGTTCCCCAGCACACTGCACCTATGCATGGGTACACTGGCCATCCTGTCGTGGCACCAGACGGCAGAATGGTGGATCCAGAGGAGCCCTTAGGGGTGACCCATACAGTGTACGCGGCACCCACCTCTACTGCGCAATCCACAGCTGCAGTAGCTCCGGATGCTCTCCTCGCGAGAGTAAACGACCTGGAGCGCACTCTCCGGCAAGTGCAAGGTGGGGACCGCCAGTCCTACCAATTCCGGGACCTCTATTATTTCCCAGAGGCGGCACTCCCCCTAAATTTTCATATTCTGGAATTTGAAAAATATAATGGTAGAGGCTGCCCAATTGCCCACCTCAAAGCCTATTATAAAGACCTCGCTCAACTTCAGGCTGACAGAAAGGTTGTTAATCTGCCTGTTCCAAAAGAGTCTCACGGGGCCTGCATTGAAGTGGTTCACTTCCCTCAACATGGCCACCATCAAGACTTGGGACGACCTTACGTAAGCGTTCCTGGAACAATATTCCTTTAACCTCGACTTAGTCCCCAAGCGGGAGGACTTAGTTGCTCTCAAGCAGAGACCCCAAGAGACATTTGGGGAGTATCATGGACATTGGCGCTCTTTGGCTTCACAAGTCAAAGATAGACCCTCTGACAAGGAGTCTATTGAGATAGTGATTCGGGGAGCACAGCCAGCGGTCGGGGCTCTGCTTAGCATTCAACCTGTCACCACTTTCTCTGCACTGCTTCGGGCGGGCGCCCGTGTTGAGAGTTCACTGCACGGCGGCAATTGTCCAGCGCTCTCAGCATTTGCCAATCAGGCCACTGCCTCACATAGTGGCCCTAGCAGTAGCAATAACCCCAACACCAATCCACCCAGGAGGCAGGATCCCTCCAAAAATACTGTCCCTTATATTAGATCCCCTGCTGCTCTGGCAAATGTCCGCCCGCCCCCGCAGCGCCAAGTAGTTTATGCACCCACGCCTACACCTAGAGCACAGCATGCATCACACATCACCCCCACTGCCACACCAATGTATCCTAACCCTCCGGCCAGGACGCGCCCACCGTTGGCACATCCACAGTCGAAGCAACAACGCCGTGACAGGCGCCACTATACCCCTTTAGTGGAGCCTTTGAGCATGGTATTCCCTAAAGTCGCATCCTTGCTGAGACTGCCTGAGGTGCGCCCTCCGCCTAATCCACTGTCGGCCTGGTACAATGCCAATGCGTTCTGCAATTTCCATCGGGTGGTTGGCCACTCAACGGACAATTGTTTGACACTCAGGGATGCTGTCCAGGATTTGATTGACCAAAAGGTCATAGTGAGTAATACTCAGGCAGCCACCCCAGTAGCCGCTCCAGCACAGCCAACACACCCTAGCATAGTTAGTCAACCATTGCCACAGCATCCTTCTCCGGGAGCGCCAGGTTCCTCAGGAGTCAATTTTGTTTCTTCTGCTTCTTCTTTTGAGTCTGTCTCTTCCCTTATCCGCCTAGTTGACTTGATTCATCATGAGTCGTCCCCTTTACCCCACCAGTTGTATCGTTCTTTCCTCGATAACTCCAAGGAGTCTGTTTTTGTGATCCGTCCTATCGTCGAGTCGGAATACTCTGAGGTGTCGCCTGTAGTATATCCCCAGCCTCCAACTCCAGTTTATTTATCCGCCTGGCCCCAATCTAGGCCAGGACAACTAGCACACCCTCAGGCCCACCAGTACCCTCACTAATACTCCCAGTGTCCTCAAGTTTATACTCCTACCCACCTTTACCCTTCAACCGCACCTGTACAATTAGCAGCCCGTCCCCCAGTTGTTGTTACTCTCACCCACGACACGCATCGTGTTCCTTACAATTATGCCGCAGGAATGTGTGCAGAAGTTGTTGGAAAAATCTATTAATATGTTTTGATGATAACAAATGAAATGTGATTAAAGATTAATAATCACTTAAGAAAATATGACAAGTAGTTATTAAAAGTCAAATATTCAATTATACACACTTGTGAACCTACATGCCTTGATA
>JAMKQA010056580.1:0-14013 GCA_024699735.1 Posidonia australis | reverse complement strand
CTGTTTGAGTCCATATAAAGACTTCTTCAACTTGCATACAAAATCTGGTTTAGAAAGATCTTGGAATCCTTCCGGTTGACACATCAAGATATCTTCCTCTAAATCTCCATGTAAAAAAGCGATTTTGACGTCTAGTTGCTCCAACTCTAAGTCTTATATAGCTACAATTGCTAACAAGACTCTGATCGATGTATGTCTCACAACAGGAGAGAATATCTCAGTATAATCTACTCCTTCAACTTGGTTGAAGCCATTTGCAACTAGACGTGCTTTAAATCTGATACTACCTACAGCTTCAGGATCAGCTTCCCTTTTAAACACCCATTTACAGCCGATTATTTTTCACCTCTCTGGTGCTTTTACCAGAGACCAGGTTTGGGTAGATCAAAGAGATTCCATCTCTTCTTGCATTGCCTTCATCCATTGTGAAGCTTCTTTACTGTTTATGGCTTCTTGATATGATGATGGTTCTTCTGAACCAAGTTCATCAGCCACCTGTAAGGCAAAAGCTGTTAGATTTTCAGAACCTAACCTTGTAGGTGGTCGAACTTCCCTTCTTTGCCTGTCTATAGCTACACTTCTAAAGAGTTGTGGCTGTTCCATCCTTATAGAAGTGTCTGTTTCAGTTTCTGACCCTTCAATTTCATCTTCTTCACCATTTGGATTAAGATCTGCATCCCTTTGAGAAGAAGACAGCTGAAATTTCACTTGATCACCTGAAATGCTATTTGAGGAAGGGTCAGAAATTTCAGCAACAGATTTCCCTTCCTGTAGCATAGATTCTTCATTAAAAGTTACACTTCTTGCAAGTATAACTTTGTGCAACAGAGGAGCCCATACCCTGTATCCTTTTACTCCATCTCCATAGTCCATGGAGACACCTTTCTTTGCTTTTGGCTCAAGTTTGCCTTCATTTACATGAAAATAAACAGGACACTCAAAAACTCTTAATTTAGAATAATCTGCCTGTTTACCTGTCCAAACTTCATAGGGAGTCTTCATCTGAATGGAAGACGATGGAGATCTATTGGTAATAAAACACGCAGTATGAATTGCTTCTGCCTAAAAGACATCTGCACTTCCAGAGTTAGAAATTAAGCACCTGGCCTTTTCTAACAGAGTTCTGTTCATACGTTCTGTAAACACCATTTTGTTACGGAGTGTGTACAACTATTCTGTGTCGGACAATACCTGTGTTTCTGCACAAAGAATCAAAAGCATTATTGCAGAACTCAAGGCCATTGTCTGTTTGTAGAACCTTGATTTTTCGATCAGTCTGGTTTTCAACCAGAACTTTCCATTCCTTGAAGTTGACAAAGGCATCTCCTTTGTGTTTCATTAGAAACACCCAAGTCATTCTTGAGAAGTCATCAATAATGGATAGGAAGAATCTAGAATTTCCCAAAAAAAGTGTTCTCGTTGGTCCCCAACAGTCGGCATGGATACAGTCAAGTTTGTCCATCGTATTCCTTTCAGCGGGACCAAACTTGACTCTTTTCTGCTTACCAAAGACACAGTGCTCGCAAAAATCAAGATTGATATTCTTGAGTCCTTCTAAGAGACCTTGGCATTACAGAGTTTGCATCCCTTTCTCACTTAAGTGAGCAAGACGCATATGCCATATCTTAGATTTGTGGAGTAGCTCAGTTGAGAATACTATAGTAGCAGTTTGAACTTCTGTTGAGCCCTCAAGGATATACAGCGGTCCTTGCTTGAGTCCTTTCATCACTATAAGTGATCATTTGCTTACCTGAAGGACTCCACATCCTCCTTTGTAACAGAAACCCTTATCATCAAGAGTAATTAAGGAGATAAGATCCTTCCCAACATCCGGAACATAACGTACTTCAGAGATAGTTCTCACCGTCCCGTCATACAATTAGATCCTCACGGATCCAATACCAACGACTTTACATTGTGCATCATTGACTACAGTAACAGTACCTCCATTAACAGATTTATAAGATGAAAACCATTCTCGATTTGGGATCATATGGTGTGATGCCCCCGAATCAAGAATCCACTGATCAGAAGAAAGAGAATAATCAGAAACAGTAAAGCCAACATCGACTTCAGAGGCAGTCTCTTCCTGTGTAGTAGAAGTGGAAGGCATTTTTGACTTCTTTTTAGGACAATTATTCTTCCAATGCCCAGGTTCCTTACAGTAATTACAGATATCTCGAGGATTTACTCTACCCTGTGATTTACCTTTCTTCTTTCCTTTCTTGTCAAAACTTCTTGAGTTTGACCTACCACGGTTTTTATCAAAAGTGGTAGAAAGACCCGTCATCTCTCCACCTGAAGTTGAAGCTAGATGCCGCAATTCTCTTATGTGGAGACAAGCTCTCACCTCCTCTAAAGAGATTGAATCTTTTCCAATCACAAAGGATTGGACAAAATTTTCAAAAGATTGAGGTAATGATACTAACAATAACAGAGTGGCATCTTCATCATCAACCTTTACTTCAATACTTCTTAACCCCATAAGAATAGTATTAAAATGATCAAGATACTCTTTGAGAGACGTACCTTCCTTCATCTTAAGGGAGAATAAACGTTGCTTGAGAAGGAACTTATTGGTTAAAGATTTAGTCATGCATAGACTTTCCAACTTTAACCATAATCCAGCAGCAATTTCCTCATCTGCAAGGCAAAGTAATATTGTTGAATGTGTCTTTTCTTCTTGCGCTGTCAACTCGACATTATTGACCTCAACTGGTGTTTCCTTCAGCAACGGAGTCCAGATTCCTTGTTGTTTAATGAGCGCCCGCATTTTGATTTGCCATAAACCGAAGTTGTTCTTCCCGGTAAATTTTTCCACCTTAACAGTATGTAAAGACATGGTATTTTCTGTTAACTAAAACTCAACCTGGCTCTGATACCACTTGTTAAGTTTAAGGATTAGTTCAACAAGAAAATAAAATGAAGAACAGAAATAAAGCAGACACGTAAATTTACGTGGTTCACCCAAGAAAGGGCTACGTCCACGGCCAAGGCAAATAGGTATCACTATTCTTCAGAATAATACAGCTCAGGCCAAGAGTATAACTCTTGTACAAATCGTAGAAATTTCAATATGAAATTTCTACCAGTAGCAGCAACTTCTCAGAGTCAACGAGACAAAAGAACAGACGTTGACAATAACTGGAACCAGATGGAATATCCCAGACGAGGAAGCCAGAGGAAGAAAGATGTCCCCGTCTCACACCCAAAGCTCCGACCCTGCCTCCTTATATAGCAGTAGAGGGAGGCGGGTGAGCAGGTGCGTAGATGAACGGATGTGCGGATGAACGGACGCGCGGAGCAGACGCGTGGGTGCGTGGAGCAGACGCAGCGGAAGAACAGACGCGTTGAGGGGACGCGTGGATGCACGGAGCAGACGCGATCGGGAGAGCAGACACGATCTGGAGAACAGACGCACGGATCGAGGAGCAGACGCGAGCGGATCGAGGAGCAGACGAGCGGACGCGACAGAAAAACTCTGATCATTCGCGAACGAGCTCCCCGCGTCCAGTAAACAGCTGCGATCAGGAAGAGCGGGTCACAACCTGAGTTTTTTTTTTTTCTCTCTTTTTTTCAGAACATATATTCAAGTCATTTCTACAGAGTAGAACAAAATCTCATCAAGATAATCATATTATGATAACAACATTATCCCAAAAGTGAAAATGGTGTTGGATGCTTACTAGCTCAAGAAGAAGATGTGAATCCTGTGAATATAGCTCCTGAGAAAGACAATGAAGTGCCCGTCCTAATCGAGCATGCTGCTTTTTGAGCAAGTTGTCCTCAGGATACTCAACATTTGGGTCCAGTCCAAATTCTTCACTTCTAATGGACTCAATGAGAAGAGTTGCATCCTGAATAGCTCTATCTTGAGACACAAGTAGGCTGTCATTCTCAGGATTCTGGTGGATTTTTGTTGAAGATTCCTCTTCCCTTAACTCATCAGACTCCTTTTGAGGCTCATCTAGCAGAGATTTATCACAATCAGGTGTAATAACTGATTTGCTTTTACTGGAGAACATTCTCTTTGAAGCATAGTGACTGTGGTCCAGAGCCATGTCATGTTCAGGCAATATAGATCCAAGAGGTTTGCTTAGCATTTGGGATGACATCGTTATCACATCAGAAGAAGGTAGTAAGTTAAATGCATTATAATCCTCAATCCATTCTACTACACCAAGGCACAGTCCAATGTCATGAAGCATGAGCCGCTGAAAGGGTTGCTTGCATTCATGTAAAACCACAGAATAAGCATCTTTTGTATAAGCCTGCAGTCCTGAAACCAATATCTCTGCAGCAAAACTTCGGAATTCTGAAGGTAGATGACTAAGGCAATCAAGAATGAAGCAAGATACAGCACTAAATGCATTGTGTTGGATCATTTGCCGGTCGACAGCTTGGTTGATGACAGTAATTGAATCTAGAGAACTTAGGGAAAAAGGCTTCATATTGGGATCTCCATTGAAGATAGCTTGCCCATCAAAAATCTCATAATATTTTGACCCTTCTCTATTTAAATTTCCTACCATACAATCGGTACAGTTTCGTATCATAACTTCAAATGCTCTTTTAACAAAGTGTTTCAAAAGAGAGAGTGGAAAATTGTGTGTCCCACCATACAAATATATCAAAGATAACAATTTCACTGCCGCTTGGAATGAGGAACCTTGAATTGCAGCTTCCAAAAATTCCTCGGCAGTTGCTGAATGATCAATCCGAATAAGTTTTCCATCCCTTGTTGCTATACACATTAATTCTTTACAGTGGATACCACTCAGTAACCACTTCAAAAGAGATCCCATAGAAGGACCATATACAAGATCCCAGTGTGACCAAGAGTAGAGATCTGACAGCATAGGTGCTTTCATTAAGCATTTAACTGCGTCTCCAGAAGGACACAGGAAAGAATCATACTGAGCTGCTTCAGATATCATCCCAGAAATTTCTGGTGAACACTTCTCATTAAATGGTAAGTAGTTCCCCATAAAGCGTTTTCCCAATAACGATGTAGAAAATATAACAGAGCTGGAAGTATCACTGTCTCCTTTGGTCCAGATAGTATCAGAGCAATCACTTCCAGGTTCATCTCCTACTGTTTCAAAACTTGTAGTAGGGAATTGCTTTTCAAGGAGAGTAGAAACATATTTCCCAGTTATAGTCTCCTTATCTGGCAAATTTTTTCTAGCATGATGTAGGAAAACTTGTAGCTGATTCTGTAACATGGAAGCCACCATCGAGGACTTCTGACTTCTGTCACCATTAAGAAATTTGTGCATTTTATAAGGAAGCAGAGAAACATTTTTTTCAAGAAACCCCAGAAAATCACCATAACCGAGTGACCTGAATTCCTGAATAGAAAATTGTTCCACCAACCATGTCTCGCATTTGTGGAACCTTTTGAATAGGGCAAATACCATTTCTTGAGGCAAATCTTTATCCATAGAAAGAATTTCATCAGAATAAAAATAAGTTGATATTTTTTCAACAATATCACCAACTGTCACGCCTACAAAATGCAAAAAAGAAAATTATGTTTTTTAGAGGTTGGCAAATTTTCATTCAAAACAAGCAGAAAAATAACAAAAAAAGGTAGCCTCTTATCAGGTAGATAAGAGCAAAAAAAAATACTGATCAAAACAGAAAAGAAGAAAAAACAAAAAGGAAATTTAGACCAAAACAAGGCCTCTAGCCTAGTCATAAAGCAGCCACTAGGGTTACTATCCAGGCTTAAAAGCCAAGGTCGATTTCAACACAGCCATGATAACTTTGCAATGGAGCTCCATCAAATCTTAGTTCCTCAAAATATTCTGCAGCTCCTTTCCAGCCATGCAACCACCATATTTGCATGAGGGAGACACCTCCAAATGGATTTCTTTCGGTCCCATCCACACCAATATTATATATGTGCATACAAAGAAATAGCTTGACAATAATATGTGCTTGAAATTTGAGCCTAATTTGGTGTTTCCATAAATTAAAGGACAGAAAAAAGAAACTTTTAAGGTTTGAGTAGTTAAACATTTTACAATTATTCTTATATAGGAATAATACTACGGCAGGTATAATTAACTTTAAGTCTTGCTGATATTACCAGAAAGGCCTTTTTGGTTTTTTAGGGGGAAATATGTCCTTTCATCATGAGAAGATTGTGATCATCATTAGCCTGAATAACCTCAAAAAAAGTTAATATGTGATCTTCAATAAAACTGTGAAACAAAAGTAACGGGTTTGCATTATCAACATGTAGAAAAATAGGGATAGAGTGAAAGACAAATACAATTACAGTAACCATCAATAATATAGAGCATGTAAACAGTCGACTTGTTACATATAAATAACAGGGATTTAGTAAAACTTGAAAGAGAAATGAAATAGAGTAATATTAATGAATAAGGATGGTGAGTGGTGACAATTTCTTTGGAAAAGGTTTCAAAGCAGTACCATGGTACTTGCCCTTCATATGAAATGAATATGGGATAAATAAACCGATACACCCTGCCTTATGAGATTTTCAGAAATCAATTTTTGAATTGGGTACTCAGGTCAGGAATAGACTTACTACCTTTAGACATTTCACTTCCTTCAGTTGCAAGCAGAGCCTTTGTTTCAGTAACTCCAACAGAACTTTGGTTGACAAATTCATCTTTACCAATGGACTCCAGTAGATCATAATAAGAATTATGCAACATTCCACACCTGATACATGCCATCTGTATTTGAATCCATGAGTAGCAGTAAAATGCCTACAATTCATAAGCCTTTGGAAAACAATTGGACTCCCAGCTCCCAAGAAAAATGATAAAACAAAAAAAAATTGCAGAATTCAACATATCAGAGTTAGAAAAAAAGTCATACAGAGAAAGTCCCATGCACAAAATAAACTGTAGAATTTTCTTTAAAACACTAGTTTCCGTGGTCAAAGCCAGAAGTGGTGAACAAGTACAGGATGCATAAAATATGGTATTATAATATCGTATTATGTAGCACTGTAGTTGCCTAAACTGAAGATCCCAAATCTGTCTCATGTCCTAACAACTTCAACAACACAATATGCAGTAAATGTTCTTAATTTAAGTTCTTAATTTAATTACTTCCAATGTAAGAGTCTTTTCCTATCTTACACCATTTCATTCTCTAGTATAGGCGTTACATGCACAGGCCTAGCAGTTCCATTCTTGGAAATACAGTGTCAAATAATTCAGTTAGATTTAGACTACATAAGATGCACAACTATTCCATGGAGTAAGATTGGGCAATCTGAATGTGATCAAAACCTAAACTTGCAATATCAGTGGCCAACTGTAACACTGAACAAATACTACAGTTGCTTTTTCTTGTCTGTACAGTCATTTACTAACATTAGATGAAATATCAATAAGATGCACAACCATGACCTAAGTGAGATTGAGAACCTAACTGGCATAAAAAAATTAAGTTTTAATATTTAGCGACTGATGTAGCAAGCATCAGATTTTATGAAGTGGATGAAACGATTTGAATTTTGCCACCTAAATAACAACACTTTCTCAAGAAGATAGTAGTCTTGAGAATCCCGTGTAGAAGGCATCATGTCAGATAGATAAATGGAAAAAAAATGGGATTTTAACACTTGTACCCTTGAAAATAGTGTGCACATGTTGGTTCTGTTTTGGGTAAAACCGCAAACTGAACCATGTCAATGGATTCTTGAAACCAAACTGAACCAAATCATACGTTTTCGATTTGCTTCAATTCAGTTTATGGTTTATTATTCATTTTTTAGTCACGATTTATAAGACTATAAATAAATAAAATATTGATCAATAATTACTAAAAGTCCACAAACGATTAAGTATTAAATTTTCTTATAATTGAAGACAATTTTTTAAACTGAAGTTAAAAATAGTATACAACAACAATACTCTCAGGACATACATGTTTACCTCTTATTAAGCTTAACTTGAATAAATAAATTCATGCCTACATCGGAGTATCTAATGGTTTATATGTGTATGTATATGAATATGCATTCATTTGGTTTTGTTTGGTTCAACTAAACCAACCTCTTCGACAAACCAAACCATCTTCTATCAGCTCTAAACTGTTTGAACCAAACTAAACCATTTTTACAGAAAAACCCAATTGAACCGTAAAAATTGGTTCAAGCTAGGCTTGGTCTAGCAGTTTGACTTGAACCAACGAATATGCATCTCAAAAAAACGTAAGTTACGTACATACCATTAGAACTTCACAGTTATGCTTATAACCTTGTAGACTACTATCATACATATCCCTATAACTAAAAATAGGCATGTAAAACTCTTGAAGAGTATACAAGTGTGGAATAGTAGTTTATAAAGGCATGTACATAATTATGAATTTTATAGAGCTACATGTTTGAAAATACTAAAAGAACATATAAACTGTAAATTAGTGAACATGTCTTTGGAAATACATATGTTTGAAAGGGTAATAATGGGGCAAAAATCCCAAAAGAATGTATAAAGAATAACGATATTTAGAAAGTGTATATAAGGGACATTGTATTATCATAGCAAGGCTTCATTTGTAGAAAAAAAATGCAATAGTTCCTCACTTGTATTTTGAACATCAAAAAGGACATCTTACCCTCATATGAGCTGTAGGGTATAGCTAAGGAAACAACCATAAATATTCACTTTTTTAATTGGGAAGTGAAGTACACTCTAGATAATTCGTTGCGTGAGCAACAATGGCTTTATATTCAAAATGATAACTTAATTCCTTGGAAGCTTATGCCATTATTTTATTAAAGAAGTCCTTGCAATACAAAGCATGCTCGAGGGCACTAACCCAACAAAATGGAACTAGACAATGTCAAAGGACGTGATAAACACCGGATGAACTGCTAAGTTCCTTTTATTTACTTAAAACAAAAACTTCAAAAACTCAAGCTAGTGAGACAACAACATATTAAACCAAAAACTTCCCTCAGTGATCTAAGATACAAAGATACAGAAGATCAAAGAAATAAAGGGATCAACAACTCACCCTTAAGATCTCAATGCATGTTATTGTCCAGAGATGCTCCCATTTTTCCAGAGGAGTAAGAACGCAAAGAAATGATTTTGTATTGCATGTTAATTACATTATTGGCAAAAGTAGCTATGAGATTAGAGTAAAAGAAGAAGATTTCTATTGATTAGGGTATGAGGTTACATATATAGGATTTCTCAGATAAATAGATATCCAATAACAAAAATAACATAAATCACTAAACCACATAACATAATAACTCTAACACTTCCCCTTAAGCTAAAGCATATATATCTATCGTGCCTTCGGTACATAAAGAGTTAAAAATCCCTACACCAAATCCTTTGGTAAAGACATCTGCCAACTGCTCTAATGATTGAGTATAAGGTGTTGAAATAATTCCTTGCATTACCATATCTCTAATATAATGGCAGTCAACTTTTATATGTTTGGTCCGTTCATGAAAGGTGGGATCACTTACAATGAACAAAGTAAATTGGTTATCACAATGTATAGGAATAAGTATCTCAATCGTGAAATCAAGCTCTGACAGAAGTGATCTGATCTGCATTAGTTCGCAGGTTGTTTATGCCATGAACTTGTATTTTGCCTCAGCGTAAGATCGAGATACTGCATTCTACTTCTTGCTACGTCAGGTAACAAGATTTCCTCCTACATATGTGCAAAATCTTGATGTAAACTTCCTATCTCCTTTATCTCCTACATATCTTAAATCTAAATACGTCTCTATCTTCAAGTGACCATTTTTCTGTACATTAATCCCTTTCCAAATGCACCTTTGACATAAGCAAAAACCCGTAAAGCTCCATCCCAATGTATCTTTCTATGTTCATGAATGAACTGACTTAGTAAACCGACAACATATGAAATATTTGGTCATGTCACTATCAAATATATAAGTATACCAATCAACCATCTGTACTGGCTAGAATCCTCTAGAATCCTCCAACAACTCTGAAGAAGTGTCCCAGAAGGATAATGTCTAATCAATGGGAATACTTTCTGACTTACACCCCAACAATCATGTCTCCTAGAGGAGATCTAGAACATACTTTCTTTGTAACAATGTCATCCTTTGTTTTCCATCAAGCTCAATTCCAAGGAAATATCGTAGTTTACCCATATCTTTAGTGACAAAGTGTATCCTAAGGTACTCCTTTATTTGTTGAATACCTACTGTGTTACTACCTGTCATCAGTATATCATCAACATAGATTGCCAGCAATACGCATCTATTTTATGTCCTCCTATAAAACACAGAGTGGTCAGCAGCACATCTCTGAAACACACCTATCATAACCAACTAAATTTTTCAAACCAAGTGTTAAGGATCTGATAATGCTAATATTTCCTTACCCATGGTTGCCTTCCATTTGAGATGTAATAGGACCTCTTGGCAATTCCTAAGAAGTAACTCAGAAGAAATAGACAAGACAAAAGTACGAAAAGTAGAATGAAGAGAATCATAAAAAACAAATGTGAAATGGACCGAACTGTAGAGAAACGAGTACCCTTACAAAGTACAATTGGGAGGTCAGAAACAGCTAGAGGTCAATTTGCAATTGCAGAAAAGGATGGGCATGACGTAGGAGGTAGGTTTGTCTTTTAATGGCGATAATATACTTGTGTAAGAGGCAACTCCGCCATATTTGTAGGAACATCCTAAGTAGCATTGGTAGACAAAAGATCAATAATAGAAGAAAGAAGAGGATACTCAACATTGACCTGAGCACCCTCAGACCAGATTGTAATCTCAAAAAAAGTAACATAGACACCAGACATTGTTTGGTTAAAGGATGAAAACATCAATACCTCATTTGTGTGCGAGAGTACCTAACAAACATGCACTTGACGGATGTAGAGGACAACTTATCAAGACCAAGAGAAAAATCCTGAACAAAAGTAAGACACCCAAAAATCTTTGATGATAAAGAAAACAATTCTTTATCTGGCAGAAGCCGTCTAATGAAAACTTCTCGTCTTACGAGTGTAGAAGGTATTCTTTTAATGAGATATGTAGCAGTGAGAACCGCATCAGACTATAGAAATTTTGAGACATTCATGTGTAACATAAGAATACAAGTGACATCCACAATGTGTCTATACTTGCGTCAACAATGCCATTCTATTATGAAGTGTGAGGACAAATAGTTTGATATATAATGTCTAGACAAGTACAAAAAGATCTAGATTAGACAAACTTAAGTACGTTATCGTTACGCAAACACTTTAGAGTAACATCAAACTAATGTTTTATTTCAGCAATAAAGTTTTGAGAACATCAAACATATGATAGCGATCTTTAAGCAAATAAACTCATGATACTCTTAAAAAATCATCAATAAAAACAATATAATAATGATGACTCGATACAAATAGAACTCTAATAGGACTCCAGATGTCACAATGGACTAACTCAAACAGACTTTTACTAGACACAAGACTGAAATACTTAAAGGAAGCACGATGGTACTTTCCTAACTCACATGACTCACATTGAAAGGAAAAAACAAAAACCCATGGTAACACTTGTTGTAACTTCTGATGCAATGGATGTCCTAACCGATGATGTCATAAGACTGAGGACTTAGATGGAAATGCCACAGATACAAAACCTCAAGGTATATTATCACAGGCCAAAACATACACACCATTACCTCGATCACGGTCCAAACCAATCATCTTCTTTGTCCGTAAATGTAGTAAAAAGGGAAAAAAATCACATAACGGAGTAATGTTTTTGTAATAGCACTAATGAAAAAACGATTCAGGAAATTCAGGTACATAAAGAACTTTGTCAAGGAACAGTTGAGAAAAGTCCTACACAACTCCTTCCCCACTGACAAAACAAGAACGACAATCTGCAATGACCACTGAACGGACATAAAAGAGTTGAGACAAATGGATAAAAAAAAAATTATACCTATTATATAGAATGAGACACCTGAGTCAATGATCCAAACGATATCCCTAGAGGCCAGGAGAGCACTAGTACTTGAGGAAGTAGCATTAAAGGTTGTGGCAGTGGAAACAGTGACCTTTAACTGCAAAAATCATTCATAATCAACCTAAGAAATGGATACCATCTGCTCCTCACTGGTGGAAGTGGTAGCCATGGAAAAAAATGTCAGTGCGTGTCGACGAAATTTCGCCGACACGTATCGGAAGATGGAACTACAGAAACGATAAGTTTAGGTATGTTGCGAAGTACCTGATTTCCGTGGAGATGTCGACGCATATCGTTGTGTCGATGGGTGTCGGTGGATATCAGGTATTTTATACACGTAATCACTCCAACACAAACGACATGCCTTCCCCGCAAGTTGACAAAGACGACACACGTGATTCTCTGGCCTCTGCTTCAGCCACTGCACCCGTGATCTACTCCATCCCGACACCCGTGATCTGCTCCACCTCTTACTCGATCTTTAATATCAGTATTTGAAGTTCCAGTCGACCCGCCGATCTCCAGGACTCCAGCCTCTACTCCGCAACCCGCCTTCGTCGTCTAATGTCGTCCGCCCACAGGCCGTCGAGCTTCTCCTATGCCGTCCGTCGATCTACGGGTCCAGTCCCTTCTCGAGCTTCGTCGTCCAGCCCCTGCTTCCTTGATCGCCACCCCCGAGTCTCGAGCCCCAGCCCTTCGTCGTCGACGAGTCGCCAGCCCCAACCCTTCGTCGTCAGCAAGTCACCAACCCCAGCCCTTCGTCGTCAACAAGTCACCAGCCTCAGCCCTTCGTCGTCCCCAACCCTTCGTCATCCGCGAGTCGCCAACGCGAGTCGTCATGCGCCCCTTCTCCAGGTTCCCCTACCCTTTCTCTAAGCTAATAACATATATTATAAAAATATTATGTAATGATAATAGTTATGTTATGATAATAGTTATTAACTTATGTTATAAAAATAACATACATAACATATGTTATTAACTTATGTTATAAAAATATTATTAACTTATGTTTTGATATGTTATAAAAATATTATGTTATGTTATGTTATGTTATGTTGTTAATAATTTATATGTAAAATTTTGTTTATTATTTTATAAGTTATAACTCATGTGATTATATGTAGATTTGTGTTTGTTATTTTAATTTTTTTTTGTACTTTTTCAGTAGTTACTCCTCAAATTTAAAAAATAATGTTTATTTCAATTTTATAAAATCAATAATAATTTGATATTTTAAATCTCTTGTAATGTTAATTCTTTTGTTTATTTCAATTTTATAAAATCAGTAATAACTTGATATTTTATCAGAGTTCTTTTGTAATGTTATTTCTTTTATTATTTTAAATCTTGATGTTAATAACTAATAATAGTAATGAGTTATTAAGTTATGAGTTACTAAGTTATGTTATTAAGTTATGAGTTATTAAGTTATTATATAATTCATTTTATTATATGTTATTAATAATAGTTATTAACTTATGTTATGTTATGTTATTAAATTATGTTATGTTATGTTATAAAAATATTATGTTATGTTATTAATACTTCATGTGTAAAATTTTATTTGTTATTTTATAAGTTATAACTCATTTGATTATATACAGAGTTGTGTTTGTTATTTTAAATTTTCTTTTGCAATTTTTCAGTAGTTACTCTACAAGTTTAAAAAATAATGTTTATTTCAATTTTATAAAATCAGTAATACCTTGATATTTTAAATCTTTTGTAATGTTATTTTTTTTATTTATTTCAATTTTATAAAATCAATCATAATCTGATATTTTATCAGAATTCTTTTGTAATGTTATTTCTTTATTATTTTAAATCTTGATGTTAATAACTAATAATATTTATGAGTTATTAAGCTATGTTATTAAGGTATTCTATAATTCATGTTATTATATGTTATTAATAATAGTTATTAACTTATGTTATGTTATGTCATAAAAATGTTATATTATGTTATGTTATTAATAATTCATGTGTAAAATTTTGTTTATTATTTTATAAGTTATAACTCATGTGATTATATGCAGAGTTGTGTT
>JAMKQA010056579.1:0-30140 GCA_024699735.1 Posidonia australis | reverse complement strand
TTTATGCACTATTTAGTTATAACATTTTTGTATAAGACCTTGGCTTATGCCTTCCTCCACAAAGACAATCACGTTTATGCCTCATGAATTTTTAAATCAAACATGTTCTACAACCTGGTTGAAAAAACTCAAAAAGATTTTGATACAAAAGCATTAGGTGCTATTGCTTATTATCTATTTGGAAAACACTCAACAATCATCTAAGAGTAGCAATGCTAAACAGACCTTGAAATCTGCTACTGGAAGAAAAAGGTCAGATTCATTGTTATTGTAAATCACAAAAAGAACAATTTCCATGAGACCAAACTCACATGGCACCTCGGAAAGATATGAATTAGAACACAAAAGTAAACCAATATAATTTTAGAGAGTTGGAGCAGTGACATTTTCGGCATTTAGCATTAAGCATAAGAATACAAAAGAAATTAAGCGACAATGGCGTCTGCTATATTTTATGAAACCAAAGACAATGGCTTCAAAGTCTCAAACCTGACTTGACTCAATTTAACCTTAACTTGGTATATTGCTTTCACTGGATTTGGCAAATCCCTGCTAATACAGTAATATACTACAGATACTTCTGCAAGATGTCATTAGAAGGGCGGAAGGGCAATGGTCCTAATTGTAAATGTCAAAAAATTGTGTTGCACTGTTGAATCCTTTCCTAGTGATTAAGGTAAGGGCACTACATGAACAATTTCAAATGTGATTGTTTCATTGAAAACAAACTGATGGTTTAAGAAACTGTTGAATCCAAAATCAAGGAATGAAATAAGGTTAGAAGGAAGCTTTGATAATGATAACTCATCCCACAATGAATCTCATACATATTATAATATATTTAAATCATCTAATATAATGGTCATCCACCAAGCTTCAGATTGCTAGTTCTATCAAATTTTTGAAAAGATTTGTGGTTTAGCATGAGTTTTTTTCTAAAAAAGTATGGTGGGAAGTGAGGCAGGAGGAGGTGGGAATTTAGGATCAATCCCTGTTTTGGGAAGTTTCTATGAAATTTTAACAAGTTGTTTTCCTAATCCACAAAGGCCCCTTAGCCTAAACACCAAACTTTGATCTGTTAATCTGACTTCAATGTCAGTACAAGTTAAATCAAATCAATAAGAAAATACAACACCCTGTTCACTCATAAATTGAATTGTACCATACCACTTGATGAAGAAACACAGTAGGCAACCTCTACTTCGAGATTTAGATCGCCTGAGTACCACCTGAGGAAAAATTTCATTTGAAGAGAGGAAATTATCACTGAGTAGACCAAATCAATCTTAAAAGGCAGAATATGTATGTATTTGAAGGGTAAAGTGTGACATAATATGTTTTCTAGTATATGCTTGCGTTTCAATGTATTGCATATCATTGATTATCACATTTACGTAGAATTCTGTAAATAAAATTTTTTAGGGATCTTAGTTTGCTTCCAGGCTCTACCCTTTCGAATCTTTCACTGTCAAACAATACCTAAAGTATGCCTAATACTTGAGATATCACAAAACCTGCAAAGCTCGTAAAATTGGTCTGGCCAAAACCTAGAAAGTAGAAGGTAGCTCATAAGCAGCTTGGTAAATATTTGTTTTATTTCAATTTTGTTGATTTGATTTGAACATGAGGTATTTTCTTCATGGTCAATGGACTGATTTTGTCTATGTATGAAAAAACCCTACTTGGATTTAATCCTTTTTTACCCTCAAATAGAAAAGGTTGTGCCACACTTAATCATTGATGGACATGAGCTCCTAATCCATGTTTTACCAACCCAAATTCCTAGTAATATAAAAAGTCACAAAAACTTCCTCCAATCCTGACGTTCATAAATAGATAATCTTCATAAAATAGCTGTTAGTATCAGAAAATGAACTCCATTTATAATTATATTAGGAGGCCTAGAGAAAGTTCACCAGATGCTCCAATTTATGATAGAAAAGTAATGCTAACCTCACAATACAACCAAGTTCTCAGAATCTTTAAAAAACGTATGTATGCTTCAGTCATCCTTGCTTCCCTCCTGATTAATAGTATGATTAATTTTCTGACTGCGGTACATCTCAGCAATCTGAAAGAGTCAACCACCAAAAACCATAATCCAATGATGAAAAATGAAAATGTTCAAGAGATTGACGACAGGAAGAAAATATCCCTGTACTTTACCTGCTCTGCAGTTGTAGCTTGATCAGCGTTCTTGTCATCTCGAACCCGTATTAAACGGGGAAATCGAAGAGAAATTCCCTTTAAAATAACACAATAACAACCAGAATTAGTCTAGTAGTCTTGCTCTATTTTGTAGTATATTTAAAAAAATAACCAGGTTCATTAAATTAAAAACAAAAGGCTAAACCATTAACCAACCTTGCTTGGATCTACTAAACCATTAGCAGCACGATGAACAGGACTAATACTCAAATCTGCTGCTTTTACCTCCCAGACCTGTAGAAGAGTTCATTACACAGCAGGCCATTTTGATAAGTAAAACCTGCTAAAAATAATGCTCACAGGTAAATACATTGCAGACACATACATATCCCATTCAGACCTTGTCCAATTATACTAATGCAGATATTGTAAGTTATCACATCGATTCCTTGAATAACAGAAATCATATCCCTGATAATAGTGATATGTAAACAGAATGAAGGTTATCTTATGTTTCTATAGTCTTTGGCTTTTAATTTTCTTTTTCGGTTGTCATATCAGTCAGTGAAGCGAAAAATTCAAATGACATAATGATCCAGAGATCTATTTATTTTTTAATGTGGAAAAGTAATAATTCTTCTAGTGATGATGCGATGTGCATTGATAAACTTACACATAGTGTAATCAGAACGAATTGGTAACTTGAGGTACCTTGGTGGCTTGGCTCAGTATGTTAAATGGCTGGATTCCAAGAAGCATGTAAAAATTATTGGGCAAACATGAATCTAGCAGGGGGAAAACTACAAACGCAAACCACTAGACCAATTTGCAGATCCAAAATGAAGGCAATTTTACAAGCCAGAAACTTGAAGATAATGACTTGAATATGCTCTGATAAATAAATAAATAAATAAATAATCAGTTTATATGCCCTGTTCTAAGTCGCGGGTCTTCACCCGCATCTCCTGCTCGTTGGAAGAAAGCCTCCACGCCTGCCCAGGAACCGCACGCCTCCCCCGGATCCGCGTGTCTCTCCCCAGCGTCGCTCCTGCTCCGATGGGTCGCTGAAGGAACCACGCACCTGCCCAGAACCGCACACGCTTCTTCCCTGCCGTCGCGACTCCCCCGGAACTGCACACATTTCTCCCTTGCCGTCGCGCCTGCTCCCAGCAGCGCCTCTCTTCCCTGTCGTCGCGCCTGCTCCCAGCAGCGCTTCTCTCCCCGACGTGTCTGCTCCACGCGTGGATGCATCCGCACATCTGCACCTCTTCTTCCTCCTCCAATGCTATATAAGGAGGAGGAGGGTCTGTGTTTTAAGGACAGCAAAAATAGAACAGACAGTGATTCCTGTTCTCTGTCTCTGAAGTCTTTGTCTGAGTTGTAATCCTCAGAGTTGTATTCCAGTAAGGTTCTGTGAGTACGAACTGTACAAGAGTTGTACTCTTGGTCTGTGTTGTAATCCTCTGAAGAATAGTGGATCCTATTTGTCATGTGGACGTAACCCTTATTTGGGTGAACCACGTAAATTTGGGTATTTGTCTTATTTTCTGTTCTTCATTTCATTTCATTCCATATTATTTTCTTGTTCAACTAATCCTGAAACTTAACAAAACTGAAACAACAATGGCATATGCAGTCTAGTTTCTGCTTGTGTATTAGACTAGAGATATTGATAAAAACAAGATAATCCCATATAGTCATTCAGTGAATTCTGTAATTTCTCCTTTTGGATTTCAAACAGAGTAAAGAAAATTATAGTAAGTCAAACACTAAATCAATCAAATAGCACATGTTTTTATAGGAACAATAAATTCAAAAAGATTCCAAAGTAGAATTTATTACCTGAACTGGTTCAAACCACACATCTGGATTTGTTGTTTCGCCATATCGATAATATGGCTGCACAAGAATGAATTTTCAGTTTAAATCAAGAGGTACACAATAAAACACGTGATAAATTATGTTTATATAAAAAAAGTAGTCACCTTTGATCTGGAGATGACATTATTTCGGAGGCTGGACGAACGCTCTTCCAGAACCTTTTCCGTAAACCCGGTACCTAGAAGGTTCAAAATCCCAAAAATTAAGTCTCTGAAAACTCATCAATATTGGCCCCACATTTCAGCTATTTTAAAAAAGAAGCAATTAAAATAATATTTTAAATTCAATATAAAAACTTAAAATAATAATTCATCACAGTAACATTTTCTTACCTATGTTACATATTGTCTGATATTCTTCATTCTGATCATCATAGCAGGCAAGAAGAAAAGAACCATATACTCCTAGAATAGAAAATGAAAAGATATTTTCAAAAGGCAAGATTGGCATGTTGAACTGTCCAACAATGAATGCAAGTTCAATACAAGGTTACCAAGCCGTTGAGCCAAGGGAATAAGCTACGGTTCCTTGGGCATCTAGGTGCCATAAATAAATTAAATAAAAAAACTTCATGTTTTTCCCCAACATATTATATTATTGTATGCAATTATGCAATGATATTTTAATTCTAAACACAACTAAACACTAATACATTGAAATATACAAAAGAAAAGATTTAAATGAACATTCCATAGGAATCTGAAAAAATATAACATATGGCTGGGCGTTGAAATGCCCAGCTTGCTTAGAACACCATGATGCCTAGGCGGCACCTTGATAAGTATGGTGCAATATATTCATGGAATCAAATTCTGACTTAGGCAACTAAATGGAAGGAGACAAGAAAAATACTCTGGTGAAAAAGAGAGCAAAAATAATCAAATAGACACTTGTGACAACTTACAAAATGAAAAAACAGTCTCTGTGACCAGCTTAAATATAGAATGTTCATGAATACTACCTGTTCGTTTTCCACGGCCATGAAATGCAGCAATAGGCACCAAATCTACTGAGTCTCCTACGCTGCAAAATATGGCTTGTCATATGTTCCAATACTTAACAAGATATAGACCAAGACCAGAGAAAACTAAAAACTAGTTCTCAAAAAAGGATCTGGAAGGATGCTTGACCATCTACCTGTCCATATAATCTTTTTTCAATTTCAACCAGTTATTTGATCGCTTTGAAGGTTCATATGTAGCATCTCTATCCAGTGTTTTGATTATCAATCCTTCACAACTTCACAAGATAGGAAAAGTCAGATGTATAATAGCTTGGCATGCTAAATAGCAACAAATTCTCTGAAATAGTACTATATATACATTCAAATCCATTGTAAGTAACACTAATGAAATGGCATGCAGTAGGCATAAAAGAGAAGGTTCAGGTGCAAGTTCTTTGCTACCAATCTACCAGAGAAAAATAAGCTTGAGCTATCATGGAAAACTTAATAGTGTAGTGCTGTTCACAGAAGATAATAGTAGTAGTTCTTAAAAACAATGATGAAATAAGAAAAGCAAACATGTCAGATCAAAATACACTTTTGGCAATTGGAGATTCCAAAATGGGATTATCTTTGATAAAAAAGGTTGTAGAATTGAGGAGTTGTTGCTTCTTGCAAGAAGCTTCGTTCAGGGATGGGTTGATTCTCTTATTTTGTAGTTCACTAGTTTTATTTTCCTTTTTCCATTTGCATCTTGTAAAAATATATATCCTGGATGATGCTTATTGAGTTAATGAAATTCATCCTATCCCTTCATTAAAAAAAACTATAATGTCAATATGATAACTTATATAGAAATGAGAGTATGTGACAATTGGAGTAAGAAATCAGAATAATTTTAGAAGACAAGCAACAGCCATACCACTAGTAAAGATTTTTTTTAGTAAGCAACCATCATTAGATAATTTTTGTTTCCAACTTGCAGCATAAATGAGGGTTTTATACTATGGACCATGGAGCAAGCTACAACAATTATTTCTCTCCAGCTGCAATCCCACAATGTTCAGCGTATATTTAATCTAACTTCCAAACAATTATAGACTACAGTGATTTCCGGGAAAAAAGACTTTTTTTCACCATTAAGATCAGCAAATCCACAAGTAGACCAAAAACACATGTCAAGTACCCAACAAAAGGACACACATTACCATTATAACTACTAGCAGAAAATAAAATAATTGCAATTTTACAATTTATCAGTTCCTTTTCTAGTTAATCTAAGGGCCCATGGAATTAAGTAGGTAAAAGACACTTTTGGTCAAAAGCCAACTTTTTGCCAAAAGTTATATATTAAAAGCTCTTTTGTTTGAATCTTTTTTAGTTCAAAATGATAGAAAATTTTATTGCTAGTTTTTTCCAAAAAGAGATCTAGAAGAAACACAAATTTGGAACTCTTTTTCTTGGAAAAGTGTTTTTTGCCAAAAGCTGTAGTTTCAAACACAAATTTCCAAACAGACCTTGCATTTTCCAGAGAACGTTGCCCTTGCTCCCTCAAATGTAACAAATTCAGTACGGTGTGAAAAGGTAGCATAAATAGCAGTGCTTCATTACTCCCAACTCTTTTTAGGCCCCAAGACATGAAGTGACAGCAACTATGGGGAAAAGCAGAGTAAATCAAGTAGGTCTTTCAATTCCCGTATTTTTTTTCTGCGTCGGACTTTGATGGGAGAGGGTGACTGTGGAAATGATTTGGAAGATTCAAACAAAAAAAAGTGTTATTTCCTAGCAACAACATAAGGGATGTAATTTCAAAGAACCCTAAGTTCCCTGCTTAGGAAAATGACCAAATGAGTAATTGTGATTTGGAATTTAAATACATATATATTGAATTTAAATTGCCACTTGATTGGGAGAGAGAAACGTGTAGAATATGGAATCACAGTTGAGTTGTCTTGCAAATCATTGCTATATAAGTTAGCAAATGCAACACGTAATTTCATTGCAAGTCAAACTTTTAAACCATTGATCAAGTCCAAAGATGTAGTTTTTCTCATAGTATTGAGCCAGAACCCCCTGGGGATATTCTTCTAGCCACATATTTGGCTGTGTTTTCAAGTGGACAAGAACTAAATAAACTTGATAGTATGATACATCCCATGCGTAGCATCACCAGTACTGAAGTCATGGGCATACTGAAGAATCAGATTCTTGTCAGAAATCTAGACTTACAAGGATCAATTAGTATCAACACCTGCTTCGTTACGGACATACAGAAATCCATCAGTATTTTGTATCATTTTTTCTATTAAAGTAATTATATGTATGAATAAAAAAAACCAAGTATTTAGAATTATTATATCTGACTAAAGCCAGACACATACAATGTCAGGGCATTAGGCAGTAAAATCCAAAAAGAAAGAAAATGGAGGTGCAATTTTAAGAATCAGAGCAGCCACGTTTATATATCACATGTATGACAGCATACCTGGAATTCACAGAGCTTTCAAGAAACTTCTGTATTTCCTCGAGATCATTTGATATCAATGTTGTTGCAAATTGAAAAACTCCTGGTGACTCCTCAAAAGAGTTATAGAGATGCTGCAATCAAAGTGCATGATAAATTTAGTTTCCCAGATAATAATGTTTAGTTTTCTGAAGCAAAAATGACATGGGGAACAAATCCAGCTAAAGGACCTACTATTTGGGAGATTATACATGACACAAATAGGAAGCCAGAAATGATCATAATTCATACCTCTCTGCGAACTTTGAGCTGTTCTTGGAGTAGAGGTTGACCATTCAAATATAATATATCAAAAGCGAAGGTGCAAACTTCAACCTTTATCTCACTCAAGTTGACATCTTTGCGTGCACGGGTGCTAAGAATCTGCAAGAAGATAAAACTAATCTGAGATCAAAGCAATGTGGCAACAGATATTATCATTTGTTGCAATGTCTGGGCAAGTCTTGAGATGACTTGCTCTCTTCACCTGATATCCAAGATGGAGCAGTTACCTTACTAATTCTGTTTATTTTCATTTTATGGTCACTGTAAAGTCCTGGCCTACCAACAGTTCCAGTGTATGTTTTGTCTACACTCTACATATATGAATTGAACTTGCACAGCAATTTCTTATGCTGGCCATAGTTGGTTTGACTTCCTTTGGATTTCTTATGCTGCATCAGTATGCTAATACAAAATCTTGCAGGAATATACCCATTGTAAACTTATTCTAAACTTCCCCTGGCAAAGGACATATCGTTTAAGTGGTTCCATGATGAGAATTCAGGAGTTATATACCACTAGGGGCTACCACTATTTTGCAAATCCCTTCTCAAAGATTACAGAAGTGTCCATTTTGCATTAGTCAAAAGAAATTACTAGCAAAATATAGCAGATATGTGAAAAGCAAATGAGAAAATAGTAATATATTTGATATTTTGTAGCATAATCCACTCGCAGAAAAAAAAACAATGGAAGTCAAAATTTGAAGCTTGTAAATAAACAATGAACCTGGAAAGGCAAGATTTTCTGCTTCTCACGGTCAAAAGCTACTACTTCACAATCAAGCACAAAGGATGTCACTGAGGCCTTCTTGAATCTGCACCAAGACAAATAATTAGGTACCAGTGTATCTATATGTATGTCAAGCCAGACGACAATGAACAAATGCGTCATTGTTGGTCACTTTAGTAAAAAAGGAACATGCTAAAAGACGCTGCCACATCAGCAAGGAGAGAGAGCATGTACATGCATGTGTTCTGCTGCTATTTGTTATCAATATCCATTTACAATGGACATTCTTAATAAAAAACCATGGCATCCATGAATGATATCACCAAATGGTATAAGGACAAAATAGATGATGACAATACCCAACTGGCAATGAAATGAAATGAAAAGAATTTGTTTTGGTGTTGCAATTAAGAATTTGCTGATACCACTCAACAAAATGAATTTGCAGAGAAGCTGAATACCTAAGGTCTACGTTGTTTTTGGACAAGCTAGTACTTGATAAAATACAAGATTATGACCAAATGAATCAATACAATAATTAACGTGTTGTTCTACCTTGACATGGAATTCACAACATCTGGGTACTTTCCCGTGTTTCTTTCAGCATTCCGGCTGTATATCTCAACCAAACCATCTTCCATGTAATGTATCTGCATTCAGAATGGTAAATAAAAGAACATTGCATTTCCATAATGATATGTTTGTTTAGAAGGTTAGTCTCGGTTCTCTAGTAATTTGGAGAGTTTTGAAGAGAAAGTCAAGAACTTCACTTGTTTGTTTTAAAGGAAAAATGGAATTCAAGAGAGAATTGTAGAGAATTTTTAACCCTAGTTTTCTCATCCCAAATGGAGAAATTGGAGAGTGAAATTTTAAATGACTTAAGTTTTCTAGTGTAACATCACAACTACCCTCAAATGAAATAATCTAATAGAAAGGCCAATATTTTATAGAGACTAGAGAGTATAATGGTATTGCATCACTGTCATTTTCTTTCCACTTCAATTCTCTAGTGATTTGTCTCCAAAGAGATCATAAAGCAATATAGTGAGAGTCGCAAGACAAAGAAGTTTGACCTGTGCTCGCTCCCCATCATACTTGTAATCACAAGTGAATTCCATCCCTTGAAACTTATCCAAAATCTCTGAGACACCCTTGGTTGGCTTCGCTAACATAGGTCGTACAGGCACACCTAATGAAAACCTACAAGTTTCGGAAAGCTTCCATATACCAACCCGGAGAAGATTTGAAACAATCTTATCATAGTCAGGCAGAACGGAGTATACTTGCTTAATGATTTTTGTAGCCTGGAAAATGCACCATTTTATGTCACCATTTGTCCCAAAAAAAACATCAAAATAATGTGGCATAGAGAGGCAAGCACCTATATTTTGCTAAGAAATCTATTTGAATGTGAAGTATCAGATTCATCTGAAACTTAGATGGAGATCTATCAAACAATGAACAACATGATCAGAACAAAAAAAATGTATTGAAGGATTAGTTCTTGGTTAAACTTTGTTAAGATGACAATGTGTAAAATGGCAACATATTTAGGCATTTACATGTCTCAAAAATGAAAGGCATTTATATGACTATGTATAATGAATTTTTAAACCAGCTTTCCAAGGTGGTTTTAAGAATTCATTAAGATGCAAGTGTTCAACTGCAAATCTTTTAAAAAAATCTAGAAAATTGGCATTAAATTCTTGTTCAAAGCAACTTCATATAATAGACAAGCTTGTAGCAAGTCACAATAACTGATTCCTAAACAAACTAGCAACCCCAAACAAAAATTAAGGACCTCTCAGAACTGAAAGCTCAATAGAAAGGGAAGAAAGTGCTATAAGAAATAAAATCATGATTTTTATGCCAGAAAACAAAAGGATAGTCTTCCAGGCAAACTTAAACGTCATTACAACAATCAATTCCTGCAAATGGTGCCCCAAACTAAAGTGAAAAAGGGTGTTAATAGGCCTCAATTAAAACAAGCTACTCAGTGCCTTGGCAACCAGACGACCATTTTCAGCATAAGACCCTGTTCTCTTAATCACCGATTAGAACTTAAGTGCTTACATAAATTACAGATAAATATGGTGTACCATTGACAACAATTACTTAAAAATAATCAATTTATAACTCCAACTAATCAAGATTTAGTGTCCATTATTTTCCATTTCTTTCACAATTCTTAGTCATTTCTTTTGTTTTCCTAGAACAACGTCTCTATTTTGAATGTTCAAATGTTTAATATAGATCTATATTTTAGAATTATTCAATGTGTCCTCTTTTGTGTTGCTTCTAACTAGACATGTAAAATGACTCAGGTTGGGCTGGGCAAAAATTTTTAAACCCCTGGCCTGACATGGTCTATGATCTGCCACTGTGTCAAGGCAAGCAAGGTTGGTCCATTTTTTAAAAAAAATTTGATAAAAAGTACTTAATATTAAAAATTTAATATATACATAAAAAATTAAAAAATACATAAAATATTTAGACATATAAATTAGGTCAGGCTGACTTCGAGCTATCTAGCCCGACCCACTATTTGGCCCAAAACGGCCCAACTCAATGGAAGAAAGGGTTAGGCTGACCATAGCCCAGTCAGGCCTAAGGTTGTGTCGCGTCCTAGAGCCAAGCCTGGCCGTTGGACTAGGTCTAGGCTGAGTCAGCTTGGTAAAAATGAAAAAAAATTAAAAAAAAACAAGAGTGTTGGCCATTGGGCCGAGTTCGAAACAGAGGCGTCTATTAATGATTATGAATAATTTTTTGTCAAATTTTTAATTTATATGGATGTAATAATTATAAATATAAAAATCTAAAATATTGACCAAGGATTTAAAAAAACCAACCTAGCCCATGAAAGCGAGCAACCCAGCTCGATCTAAAGCTAACCAGACCCGACCTGTTTTACATATCTAAAGAAATTTAATATTTAATATTTTTATATTTACAATTATTACTGTTAGAATAAATGGATCCTTATATGGATCTTTATGTTATCCCGTTAATAGATGCTTGTGGGATAAGTATATCTTGTCCTATATATAAGAGATTGTAATCCTTTGTTATGAAATAATATAGTGGTTTCTTGTCTCATTCCACATGGTATTAGAGCACAGGAAAAACCCTAAGGTTTGAGAGAGAGAGAGTACAGTAACCACCGTCGTCGTAGATCCACTGTCGACGACGGCAGCAGTCCCTTCAGAAAATCCTAACCTAGCATTAGTCGATACCGTCCACCCCTCCTCTGTTGTTTCCTGCAGCCGATAGCCACCGTTGGACCGTCCAGGCTCCTGTCCAACACCTGTCGGAGCTTCCTCCTCCTCTCGTTGCCCTCGTCGACGCCGTCCAAGGCTTATTATGCCTCCGCCAACTCTGTCCAGGGCCTGTCCCCCTCCGCCGATCTCTCCTTCCCGTGCCTTCGTCTCCTTCGTCGACTTTCCAGCGTCGTCCAGCCCGTCCAAGTCTTTGCCGGTTTCGTCCAATCTTCCAGGCGTTCGCCGGTTTCGTCCAGGCCAGTCCAGGCCTCCGCCGACGTTGTCCAGCCCGATCGCAGTCAGGGAGGGGGGGAGAGGAAGTAGGAAGAGAGGGAGAAAAGGGGAAAGGATGCGTACCATCGTCCAGCCCGGTCGCCGTCTCCAGCCTTGTCGTCGACGTCGTGGAGCCGTCGTCCAGCCGTCGCCATCGTCGACCTACCTAACGCTGAGCATTGGCCAGTCCACCGCCGTCTGCACCGTCGGCTACCATGTCCGTCGTCGTCCAGGCTCCAGTCGGCCCCATTCAGCAACTCCGACCCTCCTCCAGCCGTCGCCGGCCAATCCAGGCCTTCCTCCCGTAGTCACAGGCCAGTCCAAGCAACTGGTGGCACCGTCCAGGCCAACCGTGGCAGCCGCGGCCCCTCCAGTCTCCTCCAGTCCCACCGATAGGGACAGTCCAGCCCCTCAGAGTCGTCGTTCGTCGTCTCAGGCCTTCTCCAGTGCTGATAGCCTCAATTTCTCTCTTCTCTAGTGTCATTCGTCCTTTCCCACACACCGTCAGCCTTCAAGGGTGCCTCCAGTCGCGCTCCAGGCCCCGTCAAGCCATCTGACAGCCTCTGGTGGACCATCCGCTGTCTCCGCCATGGATCCTCTGTCGTCGGGTGAGGAGGATGAAGAAGAAACAGTGAGGAGGGAGAAGAAAGAAAATGAAAGAAAGAAGAAAACAAGGAGAGAGAGAATGAAAAAAAAAAAGGGGAGAAAGGTGAGAAAAGGTTAGAGGAGAAAAAGGGGGGAAAAAGAGGATGAAAAGGTGAGAAAATGTTAGAGGAAGAAAAAAAAGAGAAAAGAATGTGTGAGAAGAAGATGAGAAAAAAAAATATTTCAGATCTAACATCGTGTTCGTTGTGTGGACATGTCACGTCCACAAGTGTTGGTGTAGCAGTCCAGCTACTTTTTGATGACTTTGATCTTACGTTGTCTCTGTTGTGTGAGCCTGTCAAGTCCACGTGTTGATGCAGTAGTCCAACTGCTCTATTAGTATGTTTTTTTAAATCTAGTCTTCTTCTTCGTATCCATTTATGTAACAAGCTGTGTATGTTAAATGCTCCAGCTTGAGGAGGAGTGTTAGAATAAATGGATCCTTATATGGATCTTTATGTTATCCAATTAATAAGTTGCTTGTGGGGTAAGTATATCTTCTCCTATATATAGGAGATTGTAATCTTTTGTTATGAAATAATATATAGTGGTTTCTTGTCTCATTCCACAATTACATCAATATAAATTAAAAAAATTACAAAAAAAATTCCATTCATAATCATTAATAGAAGCCCACATCTTCATTAAAGTTAATGTCGTCTCCTTATGTTCTGATTCATCGTTTCAATTAAAGTTTGAAAACGATTAACTGCATCGTACCAGTCTTGTAAGCATACAAAGGCTTTTATAGAATTTTTTGATAATTTACATCTTCTATTGTTTAAAACTCTTGTACCTGCAAAAAATGCAGACTTCAACGTCATTGTAGTCATCAAAATCATTAGTAAATTTTTACCATTTTAGAAACTACAAGAAACTTAATTACAATATTAGACTACCACTTTAATATATCTAAGTTATCCATTTCAAGTTTACTAAAATTAAACTCACATTCTACATAATTTTCTAATGCATTATTAGTGATTGATTTTATGTATTTTTCCTTTTTTTATTTAATCTACTTCAAAATAAACTATCACTATTACTTCTAGTATGTATTCCTACAAAACTAAATGTATGAACACTAAAACTACTCACTATAATTTCTAACTTATTCTTCAAATAATGTATATAAAGTTATTATTAAATTCATCTATTCTTTCATTTTTATTCATGTTACGAAAAATAATATTTATAAGTACTATACAATTAACTAATCTATGCCTACGGTCCATAACTAACGCTAAACATACTCACAGCGTAGGCTCTTTCCAATAGCTATTATATTTTTATTCTATTAATTGAATAATATTTACAAAAAATGAGATATCATTATATTACTGAAAAATATTTGTAATATTAAATAAATTAACTAAAATTAGAAAATTAGTAGGATAATACTAACCTGATAATTGTTTAATTGGATTATAAACTGATTCTAAAAAAGTATGAATTATATTAGAATTATGTCAATTTTTATCATTTAAAAAATAATTAGATTTTACATTATAATATGTTGTAATTATGTTACTATAAGATAAATATGAACTTAACATATCATATGTTGAGTTCCATTTATATTGAACAACTCATTTAAATTTTTTGGGTTTTAACCCTTATTTTGCACATAGATGTCTAAATTCTTGAAATCTTTTAGGTAATATTTAAATAAATAAAATAACTTATCTTATATTTTCAATATAAGACCTATAGCAATCTATACATTCTTGTACAATTAAATTTAAAATATGACAATAACACCTTCAATGTAATAAATCACCATTTAATATTGATTTTAAATTTCTTTTTAATATATCTATTGCAACATTATTATTAGAAGTATTATCAAAAGATATGTTATTAATTTTATTCTATATTTTAAATTCTTTAATAATATTGTCGATAATATTTGCTATTGCTTTACCTATATGTGGATAATCAAAAACTCTAAAAGTAATTAATCTTTTTTGTATATTCTATTCTATATCTATCCAATATGCAGTTAAACAAAAGTAAATAAAATTATCACGACGTGTTCAAACCATCACAAGTTAATGATATTTTACATAATAAACTATAAATCATTCTAATTAAAAATTCTTTATCTTTTTTATATATTTTATAAATTATATTTTTAATAATGCTCCTAGAATTACCTTTAAATTGTGGGTTTAAATAATTTTATATACAAGATTCAATTTTTTTTATTTTAAAAAATAAGTAAATTGTTGTTCATCTTGTACTATAAATTTTGTTATACTTTCTTTAACTTTTTCTGTATTATATTTTTAATTCACTAAACTACTAAAACTTATTTACAATTTAGATTGTCTTAAATTAGTGTTATCATCTTTATTATATGCAACTATACATTTTTGTAGATGCTTAGCTATATGACCTACATTCCTACTCTTAGAACAAATGTATCCAGTATTACAACAATTACAATAATAATTTATTTCATCAATAGAATCTAAGATTATGTTTCCAAATCCATGAACTTTATTTCTTAATTTTTTTGTAGCTGTGAATTGTGCTTGTGTGGTTTAAGATTAGTCTGACTCCTGAGATATAATCTTGGCTTGACACATTTTCAAATAAATATGTCATTATATGTATAAAAAAATTGATAATAAAAAATAAAATCCTTAACCAGAAAACACAAAACCCAAAATCAAAAAATAAAAGGATTAGAAGTAAAGAGATTAAAAGAATTAGAAGTAAAAAAAATTGTTATTGTTGACGGAGGCTAGAATGTTTTGAAGAGTCAGAGAGTTGTTGACAGAATTTGAAACCAAACTTGAATTCCACACTTAAAAGTTGAGAACTTGAGATTGCAAAAGTTTGAAAGAATGAAAGAATTAAGAGTGTTGTAGTTGAAAGAAATGAGAAGAATAGAGAGTTGTGTGATAAATGAGAAATATAAAGGGGTGTTTATAGGAGAAAGGAAGAAGAACAAGAAGAAAAAAGGGGGAAAAAATAAGGCAACGTTAGTTTTTTATTATTAGTTGCCAACGTTCACATAAACATTGCAAACATTCATGTGAACGTTGGCTAGTTTTCTTTTCTTTTTTTATCTTTTTTACCAAGCCAACCTGGCCAGACACAATCCAACAGTTAAGCCCAAAAGAGCCTAGTCGACTCGATCATTCGAGCCTAGCCCAAGGGTCTGACACAACCCTAGCACCAATCAGGCTACAGCCAGTCCAATCTTTTTTTCTGTTAGGCCAAGCTGTTCCTGGCTAAATAACCGGCTAGGACAGACAACCTAGAGCCAATCTAACCCGATTTATATGTCTACTAAAACCACTAACTTCCATAATGCAACAGAATTAATACCAAGTTTTCCCATTATTTACTATATGATACAAATTTTCAAAATTACCTAGAACAAGATCTTCAAAACTTGATACTAATGGCAAACTTCCACTTATTAACAAGGTAACAGGTATCTCCTAGATTGTTGTCTACTCCACTAATTTTGTTTCTAGGCAAGTGAGTACCTTGTTTTGTACAATCAACAAAAGAAACAGGTGACTATCTACATATGCAATTCTGTAGAGCCAACTGGTTACTTCTATAAAATATGAGTTATACAAAAGCACTAAGAACGTCAAATTTCAAAGAGGACAACCAAGTTTTCACTGTTACATTTACTATTATTTGCCATGATAATGACTAACCTTTTAGTCGGGTTTACAGTGTATTGTAATCCTTCCAAGTCTTTTACCACAGCCGCATGAGACAGAAATACATGCATATAATTGGCATGTCCTTCTCAGTTTAATCTTATCAATGGTTATGTAGGTGATTGCAATTTTTTTAACTTTCCAACTAAAGCTAGTGATTTCTATATCTATCCATCAAATATGGAAGAAACTATCACCACCAAGAAGAGGTAAAATGACTGCCAAGGAATAACTAGTCTAAATACCAACAAAGGATAGAGCTAATCTTCAAGGACATGAACCAATATGATCATAAAAGCAACAAAATAGAACACGAGCCTCACAGTGGCAGCAAGTCCAAACAGAAAACAGAACCAACCTCTTCAATAGATGATTGAGTTTGCGGTGGTGCAGAAAGAAGTTCGTTAGAATATGTAGCTGCCTGACCAAGAGATGCTAGGACGGTTTGTTCTGCTAAACCAATTCGCATTTTTGACTGCATCATATATTTGAAGCAGTTTGACTCAGCCAGACAGATACGTTTGGATTATAAGGACTGCCTAAGTCTAACCTGCAGTAAGCGTATTAAGTATTGAGGTTCGCAATCTGTTGCAGCCACAAGAAGTCCTTTGATGTGGTTTCTTTTCTTGTCCTGACTGTCCTTCCCAGTTTCCTGTTGCATTCAAAAGAACCAAGATTAAATAGTTATGTAAGCAAACATCAAACTACTTTACTCGTTCCATCTTCTTTCTATTAACAGAAGCCAGAAATCACTTGAACTCAGTCAAGTAAAGATATCATCTTCGCATAATCATTGCCTTCACCATCCTTGAGATGTCTTTCAAAGCTGAGACTCCAAACTGTATTCACATCAGTTATAGCTAATGATGCTGCCAGATTAGCATTTTGGGGAGCAAGAGATCTTAAGAAGGCACTGAAAAAACTCCACCAACACAATGTAAGAAAGTATTGTTCTATTTTAATAATAGCGAAACATACTTATCATTTCATAATGGCACCAACTACGAAAAACTAAAAGCAAGTATATTTTTTTCAATGTGTCCTGGCAATGATTATCAAATTTTAGAAGCATGATTTGTATAAAATTAGGAGCACATTTACAGAGTCATGTGGAAAACCATCAACAGATGTAAAAAAGCTTTTGAGAGAAGGTAGTAAAATTAATAGATAAAGATGGGCTGGTCATGGATCCATGAGCAGTCCACGAAGCTACAAGTAGTAGCAATAGACCATAGCATCAACAAGTTTAGAAAACATATCATTATATCTAATCTCTACCACATCATCCATACTTGTAGCCAAGCCTTTATATAAATTCGTTACATGAGGCTAAAAGAAAACAACGTGAAATGTCTTATTCTAAGCTCTTGAGCATGTCCGATATTAAGTTGAATGGGAATATTATTTTCAAAGAAAAAAGAATTCACCTTTGCAATAGCTCGGAAAGTATTGAAAACCTTTGCAACCGTCAGGGGCTGTGGCTTGAACATCATTTTTTGAGACGACCGATTCATTTTCGCAACAAGGCCCAAGTCACCTAGCTCCTATTATAATACAAAGAGCCACATTACAGTCCATGAAAAATCAAAACAAACAAGACAGTTGACAGTTACGATCCAAGACAAGACCTTGAGTTGAGTCTTAACATACTCCTCCTTCCGGCCATAAGCATCAGCCAGAGACCTAATAAGAGCAGCATCCCCGATCCCGAGCTCCAAACCTTCATGCGGTGGCGCAACCTTATTTGCCGCAAGATACACAACCGCAGCAAGATCCCAGGGAGTCATGGCGATCACCGTCCGGAAGACATTGCACAATATATCCGTCATTGCAGTCCTCCCGGATTCATCCGAAATCAAATCCAGCGCGCGAGCAAGAAACAGAAACGGCACCGGATCCCCTTCCTTCCAGGAAGCCGCATACTTAGGTTTGAACTCGGCTGCTTTCTTCCTCAGCTCAACAGCAGCATCCCTCTCCTCGGTGGCCGGGGGTTGCTCGGGTACTCCATTTCCCACGCTTTCTAGGGTTTTAGGCTTCTTGGGAGGGGGAGGGGGAGCGGCGACAAGCGGAGTCGTCCGGGAGCTGGAGGAGTTTTTGGCGGCGGCGCGGGCGCCCCCCATGAGTGCATCGACAATGGTGCGCTTGGGGGCCATGGAGATAGGGAGGAGTGGAGAAGAGAGGGATGTGGATTTTGGACGGGGTTTAGGGATTGAGACGGAAAGGAGGGATTCCGGGTTGGAGAAGAAGGGACTCAAGGGAGTCCTTGGGCATCGGAGTGAGGACTGGTGGCATTGGAATCTCAACATGAAATGGGGGGCAATCGAAACGCGGTAGAGAAAGAGAAGCGAGGTTGGGTGCAAGAGTAACTTTTGGCGTCCGGCTCTGAACCCAGTGGGAAATGGAGTGGCTTGCGTTTATTCGAGGTCGAACCAGGTGTTGCCGTTGGGTTTGTCGTTGGGTGTCATGAGCCAGCCCTTGGACACATTTGTCCTATTGTCCAGCTAAATCGAATGAATTACTTGGCAATTTACGCAGAGTTTCTGTATTTAGCTATACTCTAACTGAAAAGTTTCTGTAATTGGGCCGTAGTATCAGAGGAGGTTCAAACAAGTAGTTCCACTTTTCCTTTAGTAAACGTTAGTAGTTGTATTGATTAAAAATACAATAACAATATGTAGTAATGCATATGTCTTGAAAGGTTATCAAATAAAAAAGAAAAAGAAAAGAAGGACAGCCATAGTCCATCAGAGTGAGCAGAACTGTTGTCTTCCCATCTTTCCCATACAACATTAGGCTTAGAAGACAATTCTTATCAAAAGATATGATGCAACCAAAGACATTAAAAAATTACTAGAATCAAACTATTACAACCCTTATTATATATTTGAAGGATTAAATAATGTTTCAAAGTAAATATTTCAACTAAAGTTATTAAATAAATGAGTGCTAACATTGCGTAAATGAAAATTCCATATTTCTTGTACTATTGCACAATGAAAGAAAATATAGATAACAGATTCCTTTTGATAACTATAGATTTCACAATGAAACAGATTATGCCAATCGTTTTTAAATAGATTAGTTCGAGTTAAAATTTTATCCTTTATTGTAAACCAAGTAAAAATCTTAACCTTAAGAGAGACTACACATTTTCAAATAATGAATTTAAATAGAGAACATAAACCCCCTCCCCTCTCCCTCATCATTAAGAATATAATAATAACTTTCAATGTAAAAACATTAATCCAGAAGAAAGACTAAGTGATGGAATCTACTTCAATTGAGGAATTGATTGAATTGATGATACTACCAAGTTGAACTAGCAACACAAGAGAATGATTAAGATTGAACTTAAAAAAACCAACTCCAAAGAAAAGAAGAAACTATCTTGACAAGAGATCATTGTTTGTTTTTCACAAGATTGTATAAGTCAAAAAATAAATTTCAAGGTAATCATAATACCATCTACTTTCCCGTAATAAAATGAACTGACTATTGTAAACTAAAAAACAATTGAAATTATTAATAATCACAAAATATGATTTTAACTTTCCATAGAATGAATATATGACTACAAGAGAAGTTCAGAATAACACTAAGATTATTAAAAGTGTCTACTTCTAATTAGATAACACTATTTGAAGTCTTCCTTATATGCAAATAAATTCCAAAAAACCTTGCACTTCAAGGTAGAATTAATGTTCCAAATAGATTCCAAACAAGTAGTTCCATTTACATCAACAAAAAACATGTCCAATATGCCACAGATTTGCAATTTGGTTTTAGTATACAACTTAAAGAACCAACTTATTATTCTATAATGCAAATAGTGCAACCTAGAATCATTTCATTTCACAACAAATATCAACATAAAGAGACTTTAATTTGTAAAGCATAACTCATTCAATACATCACTATTAATCCAATTAGAGGATTGTAAGTTAAAATTCTAACAGATGCAAAACTTTTTATTATAACAAAAGAAGATAGCAAGCCATTGTTAACAGTTCACTTCTCAAGTTCTCATTGACTTTACAGAGGCATACAGTAATATTATATGGGCCACTTGAAACTTGAAGGGTCTACAGCTATATATAGAAAGTTACTTTCAAATACATGCGTTCTAAGAAACACACCCAAAACTAAACTTTACAGGAAAGAATAAATCCATAACTCTTAACCATACAACATGCTTTGATCGTTGAGAGTTGAAAAATAAATTTTAAATTCCCTTAAGTCCCAATATTGAATGATGAAACGTTTAACCTTTATTTACCTAATAGTACATTATATGAACTTTAATATATCATCCCAAAGTTTCATGCTTCTATCACTACAATGTAGTATCGATGATGTTCAGCAACTAGCAAACACCTATCGTTTGTATATTAGAGAACTGATTAAGCAAACCAGAGATTCAGACGTAGTTAGTGGTATTATAACTAGGCAACCACCAAACCGCACAAATTTTTTGTTAAAAAAACGAATAAAGAAAAAGGCCAGAGTTTAAATTCCCACAAACTTAAAGCATATTGATTGCCTTATAGTAATTCCCCAGTCCCACACCTGAAAAGGTACTAAAAACCCCATTTACAAAATTAGCAGAAACAACTAAACAACATTTAAGTTTCACCAAGTTCACTACTCTTCATTCTCAGGCTATTCCTTTTTCTCTATCTCTTCTTTATCCTGCAATTCTTCATCTTCCCTGTCCTGCAACCCTTCACCCTCACTGTCCTCTCCTTCATCTTCATTTTCCTACAATATCATAGACAAAGCCAACAAAACAATATAGCTAAGTAGCAAAATAACAAGCAACACTTTTCTGCAAAAAAATAAACAAACAAACGAATTTACACACTTCTTCATTCTCCGCATTGAACTTCTCCATGGCCTTCTCATAGTCAGCCTTCTTTTCTGCCGCTCTATCCAGGTAAGGCTTTTTCTCCTGTGACAAACACAATTACAGAAAAGACATTAGAAATTGAGGCAAAAAAACAACAACAATATATATAAATTGAGATATAATCTCAAAAAAAAAGTCACAACACAATACTAAAGTACTTTTAGGATCCGTTTAGTAATAATTATTAAAACCAACTTATGGAAAAAAACACTTATTCTTAAAAAATTGAACCAAACAATTTTTTAAAATTAGATTATTTCATTAAGCTAACTGTTTGATTATACATAAAAGCTATTAAATAAATTGATTATAAAAAATTATGAAGACTAACTTTTTAAAAATATTGATTATGAGAATAACCTATTTTTCCATAAACATTACTAAATGCTACCTTAGTATATAAAATAAGTCAATAAGATATAACCAATTTCTTAAAAAAGGTAGAACACGTACATCATCAGTCATGGATTTCCACCTCCCACCACCTTCCTTGGTAACCTGCATTTTAAAGCCACGACTAAGAACTACAAAAAAACCAGTAAAATCTCTTTCCCAGCTTACTAAATACAGACATACATGTAGAAAAGAAAAGAAATGTAACAAGCACGATTCGTTCGCTCGATTACCTTGGTTACACCCTTGGAGTCGGGGTTAGCCGCCTTGAACTCCTTCCTGAAATCATCCCTGTCAACAACAGACATCAACCACATGTTTAATGTTTACAAAATCAATACATAATCTACAAAAAATGCCCAAGCGCAGAACTTAAAGTATACGTGAACTTTTTGAATAGTTTTCAAAAGATTGAAAGTATACATGAAGATAAAGAATCCTGTGGGTGGACGCTTGGGCATGTTAGGGTCCTTTTCCTTCTTGCCTTTTCTCACTCTCTTCTCTGAAGAAGAAGCAGCTGCTTTTCTCCTACTAATTAAAAAAATCTCCAAAATTTACCCAATAAGTACAACAAAACTTACAGTAAACGCAAGGAAATCTACCCAATTAGCTGAAGACCTCTTACAGAAATACCTTTTAACTGGTTTATTAGCGTCAGAGACCTTTTCGACAATTTGAGACTCTGTAGCCAAAGAATCAAAAGACTAACATTCAAAAAAAAATAGAGATGAACATAGCATAGCATATGGGTGAAAGATGGTAAGAACCTAGATGCATCTTGATCTTGGAGTCAAGGCTGCAGCTGTGCATGTCAATGAGAACGACAGGCACATCTTTGTTGCATTCCTCACTGAAACCATCAAACAAACAAAAAGGAGTAAACCAGCTGACACTAGCCTCCTCTCTTGCTTACAGCGCATCCTCTCCCAACCAGAGAAACAAATTACGAAAACAATCAAAAGCAGCCTACTGGAAACAAGCAACGGGAAGTGGTCAAAGACAAACGGAAATGCAAGCATCACGAACCCTAGGGCAGCCACAGGCGATACACAAGAAAATTCCAGCATGAAACAACAAATCTAGCAGGGCGTAAGCCTCAACAGACCCAAAACAAAATCCCTAGACCAACCACGGGCGACTAGCGGACAGAATCGGGTAACGAGAAACACAAGAGATCTGACCAAAGGCAGAAATGGAACGGAAACTCGCCATTTGGTAAAGGCGCTGCCGTCCCTGGCGCGCTTGAGCGTGTTGGCTTCCGCATCGACCCTCTTCCTCGGCCTTGGGGGATTCGAGTTCGAAGAACCGGCCATACCTCGCTCACACCACTACTGCTGCGAGAGAGAGAATGGAGCCAGCGGGAGGAGGGAACTTAGAGTTTTGTTGGATGGAGAAACATGGGAGGAAATGGGAGCGGGTGAAGGGGAAGGGGTTTTATTTCTGGCTGGGGGTCGCGCGAAGTTTGGGCAGTGGCGGGAAGTAGATCTATTTTGGTTTGGGGTTTTTTTCCGCCATGTGCGAATACGAAATTTTTGGGATGTGGATCCGTCATCCGTGACTACTTTTCGTTTTGTTGTTCTTTGTTTACCGTCGGATCTGTCTTATTGCTTTATGTTGTTTCTAATATATAATTTATTAACTAAGTCAGGATGGCCGAGTGGTCTAAGGCGCCAGACTCAAGTTCTGGTCCTCGAAAGAGGGCGTGGGTTCAAATCCCACTTCTGACATATTATTATTTTTTCCTCTTTATTTTTTTTGGAAAAAATTATTCAAAACTTCTCATTCTATACTTTTCTTCTCACATGAAAATAATAAGAATATTGCCTGATTGTTTAATGGATCCTCTTTCCTTTAACATTGTATACGCTTCATCATCTCAAGCGAAAACATTGTATGCACTTCATCAATTTACCTTGAATGTAGGTTCAAAGCATGATACATTTGGATGTAAGTTTTGTTGGCTGATTGATGCTTTCTTATGTATGGTGACATTTATCAAATTGACAGTCAAAATATGCGAGAGCCATGTACCAAGCTTATGAATCTGTTAACAAATACCTGTTCAATTGTTCATATTACATGATTAGCGTTGGGATAGAGTAGTTCGATGATCCAAGTCCAATTGGCTCGGAGGCAAATATCTGATTTGTTAAGATCTCAACTTCGGTATCAGATATATCCTGAATCTCATAGTTCATATTAGTTTTACTTTTCAGTAATCCTCTCTTTCCACGTTGTATCAGAAAAAGAGAAATTCATATACAAAGAGGATCCTTCATCATTAACAAGATCGATGATGCAACCGTATCTTCCAACTTTCTTCCATCGCCCAATTTGAGAACTGCGTAATCATCGATAGTGTGCAAAGAATAAGCAACCATCACTACCATTGGTCACAGCCGATAACGAATAGGATGAGATCTACTAAATGTGTTTGATGCTTCCATATCATTGATGCCAATTCAACCATCAGATTAAGAACCAAGAATTAATAGCAGGCAATGTATTCAATAAATTTTGAAGTACATCTACCAACCTTTTTACATATACTTCGATCGTGATTTACTTGAATTGATATCCAAAAGTATCATTTTTTATTGGCAATCCAAACACAGTTTTTTACTTGTTACAGCTTCTAAGTTTACAACAACATAACCCAAAGAACACTTATTTACACTGCAAGTACACAAAAGATTACTCGAGGTAAGGATTTTTACCTGCCACGACCAGGATACCATGTACAAGATAATGAGTCAGTAAAGCACTAAGGATCAGGATTTCCGACAACCGCATCGTCATTTGAGTCATAATCTTCTTCACACGACTCTTCATCACTTGAGCTTTCTTCTGGTGGTGCATCGACATCTTCAGGTTTCGCATATTTTTCACAATACTCTAGAGAAAGTTGAGCGTAGCATCAGAGGTTGATGATAACACTTAATGGTTTAGTTTAGGTATTCATTCTACCAAGAGTTCCAGAGAAGATGAAGTGAACAAAAAAAACCACTTTTGACAATAACAGCAATGACAAGGAAGCATCAAGCATACAAATCAGTATTCAGAGGTTCTATGTGAGGCTGGGGTAAGTGTGGGAGCACCACAACCATTAGGACCAGCATCGTTGTTAAATGTTGGCCATTAGAGTGATTTTGATGGTTAAGATAAGATATTAGACTTGCCTGTATTTTTTGCCTTGTACAGGACTCTACAACCAAGCCAATGAAACATATGTCGTAAATTCTTCATAAATTAACAGGAATAAAGTTCCTGCCTAAAGGGCTAGATGAATTTCAATATCAAGGAATATTTCCTTAAAAGAAAATTCCACCAATACTTCATGCCAGGAACTCATCAAGCAAGCCATACTATATTAACCAGCAACCAAATATTCATTAGTTCTCCCCAAAATTAATTAGGTTTAAAAACCAGGATATAAGAAGCATCAATAAAAGGATCATTTGAGCCATTCCTATTTCAAAATTTACACAAAAACCGATACAGAAATGACCAAATCTAAGAAGCGAAAACAATATCATATGATACGAGATTAAAACTAAATCCTCCATTTTATTAACACCAGTACATCACATACAAGAAAAAATTAGAAAGAGACACTTAGACCCCATAAAATAGAATTAAGTTGTTGTTGTTGTTGTTGTAAGAGGAGGAGGAGGACAGGGATGTACATACAGCTCACTTGACATGCAAGTTTTGAAAATAAAAACATTGAAAATGAAACCTTTGATTTCAAAAAAACCTTAAGAGAGGTCCTTTTACCTTTAACTCTCTGCTCATAGGCTGTCTGATCACGCATCATCAGGGCAGCAGCCTCTCCATTTAATGGATCAGAAGGATTGGGATATAAAAGTAGTTGTGGGAGAAAAACTTCAAAAACATTGATAAGATCTGAAAGGGACAAATGCAAAATCCATAACAAGCAAAGCACATAGAGTATTCTTTACTAAAAAAACAGAGTATTCCAGATTCACGATAAAGCAACAAAAAAAAACATGGACATCACAAATGTGGACGGTATTCGAGTAGGTTGGGCACAAATTAAGGAAGGCATACCAAACATAGGACTCCATGTCTGATTTATGACATCCAAGCAAACAGAACCTGACCTGCATTTTGAACCAAGTGAAACATAAAGATTGAACACAGATAGCCTTTGTGTTTAAGCATTTAAATTACGTACATTTTAGTCCTTCAAAACTGTCCCTTTTTAATTTTCTTCTCACAAAAATCAAGAAACCAGTAAATCAACCTATGAGTTATGTGGTTTGAGAAAGCTTCTAGCTACAGTAGCAATCTTAGACATTGAGAAACTGCTTGCCCATTACGGACTACTGCTAATAATATTTTGGCATGTTCTCAAAGTAATGAAGCAACTGTTCACGAAAATAGCTTCAGGAAGGTTGGAGAACACTTCAAGCTGAGAGCTCGATCGATAAGGAAATATGAGTTCTCTTGGAAATGAAACACTGCTCCAAGTGACTTTTCTTTACCAAAAATAAAGCAAATGGGATGTAATTTGCACACAAAACTCACATCTCGTCGACGTTTGGATGATAAATCTTATTAGCAAAGCCAATCGATGGAGACTTGTATGGATATGCATCTGGAAGCTCCACTCTTATCCTCCAGCAACCCCCTTGGTAGAGGCCTGTAGGAATTAAGAGAGTCAAGCAAAAGAACTGGTTATTTTTTGCTTTAATTAGAAGCAACGCCACATAATTAATCAGCAGCAACCTACTAGATGATTAACAAAATAGCAAAAAACGATAGGAAGCGGCTCAACAAGTAAGAAACAACTCAAGCATTGCAATGTTTAGATTGTTTTTACTTCCAACAAGAATTAAGAAGAACAACAAGAACTAGTTAAAATCCACAACTGATGCATCAACAATTCTGGCGACAGCCACTGATGTGCAAAAACACAGGTCATGAGATCAGACAAACCACATCTGAAAACCATATCAATCTGCGGCATTCCCAAAGACGAAAACTTTGCAGAAATGACGAGTGGAAAGAGAGGATAAGTATCAGTCACATACTCTCCTTGGGGCCATGGAAATTGACATAAAACTCCTGCATCCCATCGTCGATCATCTCCACCTTGTAATCAGTCATCATCCTGTTGAAAAAAAACAACAACAACAACAAAATCAACAAAGACAGCATGCAGTTGAAAAGCTAAAACCATTAGAAAAATCGATTCCTTTTTTTCCTACAGCTTCATCAAATCCATGTCACGGCGCTTGCTTGGAGAAGACATGACTCCCTCCTTTCCTCCTCTGTTGTGGATGGCCCGTGGATATGGCGGATGGACTGATGGAGATGTGATATGGCTATCTACCAGAGGAGTATTTGAGGGTTGGGGAGAGGTCTCTGGGGAGATGATGGAAGAGGTGGTGGTGTCCTGCGTTGTCAGACAAGAATGGGTACAAAAAAGTGTGGAAAAAAGTAACTACCAAGATCATGAATAATAAAAAACAGGGTTAGTTTCCATAAAATAATCCGATAGCAGATGCCAATTTATTTGAATCATGTGACACTCTGTACAATTTACAGAAAAGGGTCCTAATTTTGTAAATTGTGGCTTCATGTGATAAATTACTTTAATTGCGTGATGAGTCAATAGCTATATGAAATAAGTGATGAGCAATCGACGCCGAAATTTTTTCAGAAATCAAAGTCTGGTTGACCTCAGGAGATCGACTGTCACTCTGTCAGTCAATCAACCGCAGTTGTGGGTCTTGTAATTCACTTGCGTTCAATTTTGTGGTGATCACTGTCATATTGTCGGTCTATGTTCCACATGAATGGAGTCTTCCATTTTGTGGTGATCGCTGTAATATTGTCGATCTATGTTCAACATGAATGGAGTCGACAAGAGTTTAACCTCTACACGTTTCTTTTATTTGAATATGTGTTCTTAATCAAAATACATAATTTATCGATTGTTAGGATGAAAATTTTACTTTTAGAATAAATTTCATTCCTTCGTAGCGACTTTAAGCTTTTCCCGCTTTTGTTTAAGATATAACTTGGTATTTAATTAAACATCTTTCTCACAGGAAGCATGGGATTTACCAACGTCTATGGTATTGACACAATTTTTGAATTGATAATGATCTGTTTCAGACTTCAGTAAAGACAATACCAGATCATAATTTGACAATAGAATATCGATCACTTTTCTTGAAAATCTCTCTCGCAATTCTACATCGCAACATATATCACATGTTTCGGCATGTATTCTCCTTTGATAGCTACCACGAAAATACTGAGCATTTGTAAGGAAAATTTTACATTCACAACAAATCAAATCTTTGAAACGATATTTTGCAAAATTCACCTTAACAAAGTAACAATAAGTTCTTTTACTGAGTCATCTGTTGCAATAATAGACACATGCGGCAACATAATGACACAGGCATTATCACCCGCTGGGCCTGAACTCCATTGTTTGTGCGCATCACACGATTCCACTGTACCTCAATTCATGCCATCCACCGAACTCTGTCCCCATCTCCCCCTCTCCCTCTCTCAGCCACACTTTTTTGGCATTCTTCACCTTTCCCGATCCATCGCATTATAAATACAAAAGGGCTGTATCGTGTACTTTTTTGCTCGGGCCGCGGTAGTCTCGATTGGCCTGTGAGTGGATTGTGTCGTATATTTATTTATTTATCGTGTGGGATTAATCATGTTATTGTATATTTTATTTTATTTTTTAACAATATTTATTATTTTTGGAAAATATTATGATTGAATATTAATTATTATAACCAAAAAATGTAAGAAAATATAAAAAAATGTAGAGAAAAAATAATCTTAAAGGGATATGAAAGCATAAGTCTTTTCTTTTTATTTATAGACAGTCATAACGGTACAACGAGTACAATAAGATATATATAACAGCTTGCAAATAATGTATAACACAACTCCTACGTAAGAAAAGGTTAAGACAATAAATACTTCTGAATTTTTAAGTATTCGAACGAAATATGAGATAAATATTTCAAGATTTGAAGAGAATGAGATCTGTCTCGTTAAAACTTTATTTACAAAAAAATTCAATGAGAAAAAATCGAAGCAAAAGAAATGGAGTACAGTTCTCACTATATTCCCCTAATTAATACAAGACTTACAAACAAAAATTATAACACTTATGAAATAAGATTTTAGAGACACCTCATTTCGATTTTTTTGAACTAGCTTCTTTAATGTTGTGGTTGATAATGACTTTGTAAACAGATCTGTTAAATTCTCACTTGATCAGATTTGTTTGACAACAATTTTACCATTCTTTTAGAGTTTATGTGTATAGAAGAATTTTAGCGAAATGTGTTTTGTCTTGTCACTTTTGATGAAACCTCATTGGAGCAGTGTTATACATGCAATGTTGTTGTCGTATATCATTATTGGATCTTCTTTGAAAGTCTTTAGTTTGTTTATACTTTAAATATGTTATATAACTCGTCTAAATCAGAAGTATTCTTGACTTGCTTTGTGAATAGCAATTATTTCAGAATGGTTGAATGAAGTTGCGACCACTATTTGTTTTAATGATCTTCGTGAGATAGTTGTATCGTCACATGTGAAAATGTAGCCTGTCTGTGATTTGTCTTTGTGGGGATTAAACAAATGTCCTGCATTTGCATAGCCAGTAAGTGGTAAAAAAGGATCCTTTCAAATGAAATAATCTTCTAGCAATTGTTTTGATATGGTGACCACATCTCTAAGGTCAACCCCACTTAAACTTTCTGAATTGCCAGCAAGGTTGAGTACGGAACAGGAAATAATGACTAGCCGGAAACGTTATGAATCTAATCTGGAAGAAGCAAATGCCGCATTTCAGAAGCCCAGGAATTATAAAAGAAAGAACAACTATAAGCCAAACCAAGTGCAAGTAAAGAAACTACGAGGTTCTTGTCATGTTTGTGGCCAATTTGGTCATTATAGGGCAAACTGTCCGAAAAAGGATGGAAATAAAGGTAAGATCTCGGAACAAAATGCGAAGAATAAGAAAGTTTTTGTCGCCATTGTAGAGTGTAATAATGTTGTTGCTCCAAATTCAAATTAATGGTGGGTTGATTCTGGTGCCATAACGCATATTGCCAAAACAAAACTAGGACTGGAATAATTTACAAAATTCAATCCTAGGGAACAATGCATCTATATGAGCAACAATACCTATCTAGATGTGGAAGGAGTTGACACCTATTGTTTGGACTTGGGAGATAGCATTATGATTCTAAAAGACGTCCTTTATGCACCTGGTATGAGGCAGAATTTGATATCAGTCGACACTCTTATGAAAAATGGCTTGGAAGGTCGGTTTTATAACAAACGTGTATCCATAGGTAAAGACAAAAAGGTCTTTGCTATGGGAAAGTATGAACCGGAACATGACTTGTTTTGTATTCCTATTGTTAATGTTGAAATGAATAATATTGAAGTGGCTTCTGGTTATACCTTG
>JAMKQA010056578.1:0-19684 GCA_024699735.1 Posidonia australis | reverse complement strand
CAAAACCCAAAAATGGAGGGATTAGAAGTAAAGAATTTGGAGGGATTAGAAGTAGAGAAATTTTGATGTTGCTGGCTCAGCTGGTGTCACGTGGAGACTGAAGAGTAGAAGACGGGGCGGAATCCAAAGCCAAACAGCGAAATTTTCACTTGAAAATACTCACTTGAAAGTTGGGAGAAAGTTGTAGACTTGTAGTTGAGAAGAGAAGAGAAGATTGAGTTGTGAAGAAAAATGAATGGAGTAGGAGGGTATTTATAGGATAAATGGAGTGAATTTAAAACTTTTTAAAAAAAAAAAAACAAACAAATATGCAACGGCTAAATAGCCGTTGAAAATAGCTATATTATTTAGCCGTTGGCCGTTGCCAACGGCTTTATAGCCGTTGTAGAATGGTGCGTCAGGTATGTGCGCCTTATATATATATATATTTTTTTTTTAAATTTTTGCAGGCAGGCCGTCCTGGCCCTGCCCGGCCTAGCCCGATCCAGACTGTTTTGACGGGTCAAATTGGGCCTAGTATACAAGCCTTGGCGGGCCTGACCCTTGGGCCCAATTTTTTTGAGACCCGGAACATGCCGAGCTCGGGCTGGGCCTCGTGGCCCAGGACCGGTCCGACCCGATTTCGACCTCTAGTTACAAATTATCGAAACATTTTGAGTGAATTTTAGTCCATAAAATTTACAAAATTAGACAACATATTTTCTAAACTTTTAGCAAGTTATTCTTCCACAATTATATTCATTGTATCATGTATCATTCCCTTCATCTTCAATAAGTTACACAAATTTTGGAAAACATGTTCACCCATTCTATAAATCTTTCTATAATTATATACTTAACTTAGTATTGTTAAATCTAACAATCTTCTAACATATGTTTGATCATTCCTATTATAAAACGATCATTTGATCATTTGATATAGAAAAGATAATATTTGATATAACTAACAATGTAAAAATAATTCTTTTCTTTCTCTCTTTATCATATTTAAATATATACTTGGAAAGATCATTTACATTCATAATGAAATGATACAACCTATAAAAAGAAATATCACAGCAAATCAACATAACACAATAACATTCGATTATCATCTTCAAATAATACATCTATGATAAAATGATACAACTTATTAAAAAAATATCATTAGAAACGAACAACATACAATACAATAACATACAATCATCATAATTATTTACTTAATAAAAAGACTAATTCACTAAAACATTCATTCCACAAATTTAAAAATTGTCTGCAAAATACTTTTTTCAAGTGTTTACAAAAAACCATTTTCATCATTCATTTATATGTCCTTTGTCAAAAATATCAAGTATCCGATCTATCCATTACTTTTTCAAAGCTCATTGAAGTTGCATGTTCTTTAGCAAACATAAAAGTTGTTTCTTTTTCTTATCATCTTCAAATATCCTTATGACATTAAATGCATCGTAAGCATCAAATTCTGCAAAAAGAGAAAAAAAACTTTAGACACTTCTTTAACATCAATTTACTTGTTATTTGTATCAAGTTTAGCTTTTTTATATTAATCATTTCCTTTATTAATTTTAATTTCTTTGCATTTGCCTCATTGTCTTTCCCCAATAATCCATTAAAAGCAATGGCAACATCAACTAAGGGGAGGTTTGTGCTATTAAAATTCAAAGAAAATGAATGAAAAAGGAATTAGTTTCCCTTTGACCACTTTTTTAAGTAGTATTTATACATTCATTAGAAAGGAAAATACTTTTTGTTCGTTTCCTAGGTATAAAAAGGGAGTGGTTTTTTGTTTCCAAGGATTTAGGTTGGAATTCGAACAGAACCACATGCTTTTCTTCTCCTCCTTCCTTGTTCTCCTTTACTCCCCCTCATTTCTCCTAACTTCCCCTCCTTTGTCCTCCTTCACTCTGCTTCCTTTCTTTTTCCTTCGTGTCACCTCTCTCGTAGTAGATCAAAGTAACATGACAGAGATCGTACGAAAATTCCTCATAATGAGTACTTTTTTTCCCCTCACGTCTATTTTTCTATTTTGGTTTTCTTCCAAAGGATGAGGCCGTCAGAGTCACAAAGGAGGAGAGCTTTGTTCACAGCAATCGTCAGAGGCAAGAAGGAGGTGGAATTGATGGGGGACTTTGTTTATAGTCGTTAGGTGTGGGGGAGGAGGTGGAATCAATAGGATGAGATGAAATCGATGTCCAACTTACAAGAAAGAAGAAACAAGAGGACAAAGGAAATCCCCATCCTTCCAATTCATCCTCACTCTCCCTTCTTCGTCCTCCTTCTTCCAAATAGAAAACTCATTCCCAATAGAGAGACAAAAACCCATCTTGAGAAACAAGAAACAACAACAATCAGATCACACACACACACACAAAGAAACTACAAGAGCAAACTTCTTATTCTTGCCTGATTTCTATTCGTAGATGGAATGTCATACACCCATATTATTATGAGTTTGCTCATATTATGTTATACTATTGTAATGTTGACTACTTACTAAGTCATGCCAACTATCATGGATTGTTATTCAACAATAGATAATGTGAATTGCAGTGATATAATATGTGAAATATTGCTCCTTATATCTTGTAAATATTTCTTAAATTATTTTTGTTATTTGCTATCCTTAGTTGTCAATTGTTTATATGATTAAGGTTTGATTTTATTTAATATATTATTACGTGTATTGTATTGACAATGTATAATAGATATGGCTAGAAGTAACAAGGCAAAGAATATATCTTAAGAATCAATGACAAAGAATCATTCTTTTATATGGAGTGGGAAATATGACAATATAATACTTGAGATATTTTGTGAAGTACTTAACAATGGTGTCCAAGATTTATAAATGGAATCAATGACATGGATCAAGTGGCTTGAAATGAATTCATAGAGGTTAGCTTTCTAAGGATCCGTTTGGTAACGATTATTACAATCAGCTTATTGAAAAAAGCGCTTATACCTGAAAAGCTTAACTAAATAGTTTTTTTTAAGCCAAATTATTTCAATATGCTAACTTTTTGTTTGTGCATAAAAACTTTCAAATAAGCTGATTATAAAAAGTTGTGAAAACTAATTTTTTTTAAAATACTGCTTATGAGAATAATCTATTTTTTCATAAGCGTTGCCAAACGTTACCTAAGTTTTATAAAATTTTATTACTTGAAATTTTATGAGTTTTATTTCCTTACTTAAAGACATATTTTTTTATAGAAACATCCTTAGATGGACATGTCTCAAGTTCTTTTCTCCTTCATAGAATTTAATACTAATGATATATTTAAGACTATGAAGATGTTTGAGGATGATAAAAAAAAAAAAAAACGATTTTTATGTTTGAAAAAGAACATGCAACTTCAATGACTTTGATGGACTTTCAAAAAGTAATAAATAAATGGAACACTTAATATTTTTAGACAAAAGATATACAAATGAATGACAAATGTGTTTTATGTAGACACTTGAAAAAATATATATATATATATTTCGTAGACAATTTTTAAATTTGTGGAATGAATGTATTATGTTGTGTTGATTTGTTATAATATTTCTTTTTATAAGTTGTATCATTTCATCATAGATGCAAATGTTCTTTTCAAACAAATATTTGAAGATGATGGAGAGGGAAGGAAAAGAATTATTTCTACATTATTAGTTATATCAAATACTATCTTTTCTATTGCAAATAGTTAATTGATCGTTCATGTACCAGTTGAAAAAATTTATAGTAGAGAAAGTCAAGCATATGTTAAAAGATTATGTGGTTTCATTAGCAAAATTAATGACATTTACATATTTATTTGAACAAATTAAAATTACTTTCCATCTATTTCTATTGACAAACACAAACATATAATTTTTGTTTTCTATTTGTTTCCAATGATAGGCATAAACATCAGAAAAATAGTCAAAAAAAATAAATTTTGTTAATTTCTGTTTCCTTTGGTTTCTTTTGACTAACATTTTCCATTTCCTTTTATTTTTGAGGTACAAATAAGCCCTAAGTTGTTGCAACAATTTCTTGTATCTCAAGGTTAAGACATGACCAATAAATCGAAGGTGTTGTTGATCTCTTAGAATATTGATTATTTTCTCCTTCATTTTCTTTCTCATGACCTAAATCTTCTAGAGTGTCTTCATTATTGCTAATACCTTTATTCATTGATATCCTCATAAAATCAGAAGGTCGTATAAAACTTGCACCACTTGCCATACTACTTGTGTATATTGTTTAAAGTTCTGTGTAATTGATGCAACTTTTTCCTTTATATTGTGTCATTTGAAGACGTTTTTATAATTAAAAAAACATATTTTTAAATAAAAAAAGGAAAAGAAAAAAAGAAACAATATTACTAATAAAATTTTAATAAAACTTAAAGAGCTAACTTCTATACACACTCATTCCAAATTTCTGAAACTCATTCCAAACTTCTAAATCTACGTCAATAACTCCATTTATAAATCTCAGACCCCATCTACTTTGCTTTCCTATAGTTGAATAAATCTTATACCATGTTTTCCATGTTTTCATATGATTTTCCTAATTTTTTTAATGTATTGTTTAATTTATTTTCTCATTGAATTTATTTATTACTTTTACAAATATCTTTAGTTTAATTTTCCCATCAACTACTTATCCAAAACCATTGATAAGTATTTTTTTTTCTCAAACTCATCATCAATTTGCTCATCATTGAGAATCATTGATAAGTACATGACATAATATCTCAAGTATTACATTATTCTGTTTCCCATTCCATACAAAGGAACAAGTCTTTGCTCCTTGTTCTTGAGATAAGCTCTTGTCCTTGTTATCTCTAGTCATATCTATCAATATCATACATAGTCAATACAATAAACATAATAACATATCAAAAAAAATCAGACCATAGTTTCACATAAAAATTTATCCAAATAATACCCATAATAATATAAATTCAAATAAGAGGTGTAAAAAATTATCTATTCAAGTAGATAATAACCATAAAAATTGTCTATTTAAATGGATAATACACATAAAGATGATGAGATAAAAAGACACAAGAGAGAGAGAGAGAAATAAAAAAAGGAAGGAACAAAAACCCAACCAATTTTCTTTTACGCCTCTCTGTCTCTCTCAAGTTCTCGTTTCTCTCCTTCAATTCTCTCAAGGGTAGATCTACATCTCCCATTATTCATGCATTCTAGGTCTTTGATCGAATGAACTGTCAAAGTTGGTCCAAGTGACTTACTAGGATTATCCTGAGAACTTATGCTTGTGGTGCGCATTCATAGGATAACTGGAGATTGGACCTCTGGAGTTGAGTTTTTTATAGGAAAGATTTGATCTTTTTTTTGTTGGTGATATTGTATTTGAAACAATGAAGGCGTTTGACAACCAACTTTCATAGTATAATTGACCAAGAAAGTGAAACTCGCATTTATCTCCTAAGTTCAAATCAAACCATAAGAAGAAAAAATATATATATCTATCAGTTTCCTGGAAAAAAGAAGAAGACAATGAGTCAGTTTGGGATGGGTAACTAAGCTATGGATTCTTGGATTCTTTTTTTCGTTTTTGCAACTACTTCCTTGCTTTTTTAAAAAAATATGTCTTAATCATGAAACATGTTATTAAAGAGAAGTTCAAGCTTAGAAGGAACATTGAGAGCGGAACAAACAAGAACCAATGAAAAAACAAGAACCCATGAATCAAAATAAGAACCCATGAAAAAAAACAAGCCTTTCCCAAAAGTGAAGGGGGTAAAGCCGAAGGAGGAACTTGCCAAAGCTTCCTTGCTGTAGAACCAACGAAGCTTACCATTATTACCAACAATCTCTTCCATGAGGTGAAGGAAAATACTTCAAGAGAAGCTCAAGCTAAGCTACGAAGGCATGAATAATGAGAGGATTTTTCGTTGGAACTCTTAACCCTAGTCCACGAAAATGAAAATCCTCTTTCCTTTAATACTCAGAAAATGATTAGAAAATATTTTACCTTCTAGTTGAGATATAAGCACCATAATAAAAAAGCTCAAATAGAAACTCTTTTCTTTTTCTTTGACTAGAGAAAGTGAAACATGCATTGAGACACTAATTCTCTTGGCAGACGTTCATCCTTAAGCTTACTTGGATGGAATTCTAATATTTTAAGCATTGCAATTCATGGAACATGGATTCACCCGATATGATTGAAGGTCTTACACAGTCCACAAGTAAGAATCAATCATATGTTTTACATATTTACTTCACATATGTTGATTTTATGCTTTTTTATTGAAGTCAAGGAAAAACATATATATCAAGATTTCTTACCTCTCATCCAACAATTGCCAAGCAGTACATTACCTGCAAAAGGTATCTTAGACAGCCAATATGATATTGACACCCATGATCGCGACAACAAAAGTATATGCATGTATAAAGAATATTATTAAAAGCAAGCCCTGATGAACATCAAAGTAACTGGCGAAGCTGCTGATTTTCTCTGCGTAGTGACTGGACTTCTTTTGTCAACTCATCTAGCTTCTCTAAAACCGGGTTTAACAAGCTTGACATCTCCATCTATTTTTCAGAAGCATTATGAGGGTCAGTATCATGAAAACAAGCAATAGAAGATAAAATGAGAAAAAGAAGAAGAATGCATTCTGTACCTCCTGCATGTGGAATTGCCTTAACAACTCAATGTGAAGATTTCGCACATCTTCATGGATGGACTGCTGCATAGATCCCAAAGCCTCTTCAAGAGTACGCTGGACCAGCTGAAGTGAAAAAGTTGTTCCCTGTTGAAGGCTTGATGATCGGGATACATCTACCTGTGGTTCAGATGTAGTTCCCTGTGGCATGAGACAATTTGGTTTCAGTTAATGTATTTATTATCCAGCAAGACAATATGAAGATTTTGAAGCATCTTGTAGTTACATTTACTGAAGAAAGATTCCCCATTCCCATGGGACCTGTCTGGTCTTGCTTAGAAAGCAAGGATGAAAGCTCTTCTCGAGTTTCAGTGCCTGTTTTCTTTGATTTCGGTGAACTAAATGCTGAACTTGTTCCATCAATGAAAGAAGATGTAGTGCTTATACGCTCAGCATATGTAGAATATCTTCGTGGAAGAGTGGATGGTACCAAGACTGGTGATTCGAGATTTGCATGCCCAGCTGGAGTCTTGGATCCTAATGAAGCTGATACAGATATACGGGCAGAAGATTCTGAAAAACTAGAAGGGATGTCATGACCAAAAAAATCTCTGGCTTGAGTATTCGTCAAACTAAGACTCGAACTAGTAAGATAACTGCTCAAGGGAAAACTTGTTGGCACAGATACATCCTGTAATCCAGCAGATACAGAGCCAGATGATACTGATCCAGTTGGTAGCATCCGTGAAAGCGAAGGGACTGCCTGGTGACGGCTGTTAAGTTTGTTGGGAAATGCATTACCCCCCCAAGCTTCTGGAGGTGTAGGAGAGGAAGATGAGTCACTCTTTGACGATGCAACATGTGTCACACTTGGAGGTGAAAGAACAGATGTAGTATCATCCTGCAACAACTCACAGTAACTAAGGAAATGGGATTTGAACTTTTGCAAAAGAGTTGAACATGTTTAAGGTATGACACACGATGAAGATGTTTATTTATGGACCACTATAGCTTTAATCCTACATTCCTACTATAATGATCAGAAAGAGATGACACATATATTAATTTCCAAATTTTCTAAACAACTAGATTTCTTTTGGTTTTTCATGCACTAGACACCAAGCATATAGATGCAGGTATCCAAAAGTCTCAACATTACATTGTGTATCTTCCTCATCTGATATAAGAAATATTAGAAGAATGTTGTTAAATTTTAAACTAATTTAGAGAATGTTGCCAAGGAATTATCATAAAAAATGAACACTACCTGCATGGATGTCGTACTGAATCTCCAATCAGAGATTGGATGTGATTCATTGTTTGCTTCTGAGTATGGGAATTTCCGGATAGATGATGGAAACAATGTGGACTTCTTATGGTTCTGTGGACCATCCTTTTTAGCTTCATCTTGGCCATTCCACAAACTATCTAGTGATGGTGTGATTGGTTGCACATCAACCAATGGGGAGAAAACATCCATATCATCTTTGAAGTTATAACTACTGTGAGGTGCCTGTAACCTCGAGAGAGAGCCCCTTGCCCATAAGTTACTATGCACTGGGGTTTCAGTTGCAGATGTTGAAGTTGATATGGACCCACCAGTAGATGCTGACAGTGAACTACCAATGCCAGCTGAGGAAAGGATCGATGCAGTCACAGAAGGAAGTGGATCAGGCATCAGGATTGTATCTTCTCCTGCACCTCCTAGAAGGGCAACCTCAGCAGTACAGTTATTCTCATTCACAGATGCAGGCTTTGATCTTTGCCAGCATAAGCTCATAACGGACTGTTCAAAGTAGAAAATGTTAGCCATTAAGATAACAAGCTACTATACCTGTAAAAGAATAAGAGAACAATAGAACATCATAAAGAAAATCCCTCCCTAAGGTAAAACAGTTGCTTTATTTTGACAGGTGCTACTTTTATCGCATAATATTTCAGATGAGCCTACATTACACGAAATTGTCTAAAAAAAGAGAAACTAAAAGCAGGAAACAAGAGATTTTCAACAACCAGAATGGGAACCTTTTGCAATTTAAAACTTGAGAAGGATTTTAGTGTATAAAGACATTGCATTTCAAAAAATAATAATATTAGTTTAAGCATCGATGAATAAGGATATTTCAAGTACCAAACCACTAAAAAGACTATCACATCAACACAATGCATTTTTATACTAATGGCATAGATCACTATATGATCATCCCTCGATATGAAACGAGCAAAACTTGCAATGAAGGAAGTATGCTTTCAGTTTATTATATTTTGTTCTTGAGCTTTAAGACCTTTAACATAAGACAAAAAAGGGAAAGATGTCACACCTCAGAACTATTATACGCCCGGAGAACAGTGAAAGGCTGAGGCTTGCCACGGATATCATAGAATACCACACGACCACTGTTTGTTCCAGCAGCAAGAATATTACCATCATCTCTAAATGCCAACGAAGAGAATGGAGCCTCATAAGGTGCACAATACGTTTGTTTTCTATTTGTAGAATCAAACATGAACAACTTTTTATCAAGACCAACGCTTGCAATTATCTGTGAGCAGGTGAATTGTTAGCAACGACCAGCTGTGTCAGAAATCTTTATTTACATAGTATTTATGCTTATATTAACAAAAAGAAATATAAACTATAGGGTCCAATCGATTTAAAGGAACTGCTCTTTTCTCGGGTAGAACATGACGAAGTCTACTTTCACATGTTGGTAAACAATACAAAATTATATCAAGGGGAAGTCAAGTTCTCATTGCTTCCTCCCTTCCCATTGTTTTGGAGAAACGAGGGAACTCGAAATATTCAATTTTTTCAACTAGAAATTAAATCAAAGGACTCCACTTTAAAAAGTTCCCTGTTAGTTGTTACACAATCACAATAAAATTATTTCAGAAATCCAGTTTCTAACTCAATGAAATAATGTTTATTAAAATAAAAACTCAGTTACACATTTGGATCATTAGGATGGACAAACTACCAAACCGTTTCAATGATTACAGAAACTGCCACTGCAATTATAAACCCAAATTACCAGATCTTGTGGTATCATGGATCAAAGGGGTGTAAGCTACGAAGAAGAAGAAGAGAACTGAAGGCCACTCCACTTCCAATGTGACTATATTGTTCACATAGCTAGTGCTTGCATATTTGATAAATGCTTTCCACTAGCAAAGCATACCTTGTCACTTGATGGTGAGAAGCAAACACCAGTTGTTGGGGCAGAATGCTGTTTCAGCCAAGAAACCTGCCACATGCAAGAAGTAAAGCTACATTCAAGATGAAATGTGCAAACTGTTATCATTATACTACAAATAACCAATATTTCCTAAATGGACAATTATCCATCAGCATCTTGGTTTAAAGTTTATAATCAGGGCAGCTCAAGCTGCACCGTCGATTTCATTCCTCACCAAACAGAACTGTATTATGAAATAAACAGATAAAGATACCTAGCATATCAACAACATATCAATCTTTTGCATCACTAGTATAGTTGTTTTAATCAGTAAACTTCCATATAGAAATTTTCAGTCAGATTTTCATTACAACAATGGTCATCTTCTTTCAAAGTCAGAAAGGCTTCCAGAATTCAGAATTGTAAATAGTAATGTCAAAAATTCTTAAAAAATCATTACGCAATTGGAAATCTGAGACAAATGCTTAATTGATAAAAGTTGGCCATCTTTATAATGCGTATTCAAGCCCAGAGAAGCTTACAAGCATTATGAAGTGGATAATTTAGGAGATCTAATAAGGTGAAAGTATGAAACTACGTTAATGTTTCTTTTTGTTCATTTTAAATTTGTGCAGAAAATGGAACATAATCTAACAAAGCATGCAAAGAAAATAACTAAAAAAAAAGACAAACCTTAGGAGTGCGACCTGTTGTGTCCCACAGATGTACAGACCCATCATCACCTGCTGTCACCAAAATGTGACGACTGAATCGAGAATAATCAAGCACTCTCAATACCTGATCTTAAAGAAAAAAAGGTGCAGACATCAATAGATGAAATAAGCTGAATATCAACATACATAAAGAATCAACCAGAGAAGGAAGAAGCACAACAGTAAGTAGTTCCAGTACAAAAACAAGACATTACAAACCAAACAACCTGTCCAATTGGATCCTTGAGATCAGCAACCCGTGCACCAGAAGCAAGGTTGTGGAGGATAAGATCACCCTTTAAACTGATGGAAGCTAAATGCTCATCCTTAAAATTGTACATAACACCTGTGATTGTATCAGTATGACCACTTAACTTTTTGATGCAAAGCTTCCTCTGCAAATCCCAGATTCTGACAATGCGGCCACTCCCTCCTGAACAAAGATAACGGGAACCTTTATTGCTGAAGCTGATGGCAGAAATAAACTCCTACAGTGACAGAAACAACGTCGTGTAATGGCTGAGATAAGATCATGCATTCGAAATTGAATTCAATGAAATTATCATACTAGAACAATATCTTGTCAATAAAGGTTGACTTATAGGACTTTTTTATCCAATAATTTGACAAAAGAATTATGACCAATCATCAACCTGACAATGACCTTCTGAGAATTGATGTCAAAATTTGTGGTCAAGTATCTTTGACAAAAGGGGAACCAGCTAGCAGATAGAATAACATCACGGACTACTGTGGAGTAATCTAAAAAATTCCAACAGACATTGATAGAGATATAATATAGTCTAGAAGGGAAGACCACCAACTTTTATATGTCAAATTGTAGTAATCTCTATGGCATGAATTGTCAAAGAGAAACATGAAGCATGACTATCACTAACAAATACAATGAAATCATGTTGCAACGTTGATATCAAAAAAAAGGACAGAATTTTAATGCATGTGACAACCTTATAGGTAACCATATGGGTAGAAGCCAAAGATATACTCCTCCCTTATATTAAATATATTATACAACATAAGAATATAGACTTTTTGTGTAAAACCATAATGTTGCACATGGATAATTGAATAAAGGCATAATACCTATATTATGTTTATACCAACCCTTCATGGATATCCATGGTAATGTAGGCTATCAATGCATGATGCATGACTTCATTAACAACCATGTCATCCATTTACCATTCAAGATTCCTAAAACAAGCATGATCGATATATTTACATAGGAAACAAAGATAATTTTTTGACAAAAATTCATGGCATCCCACTAAAAAAAGGAATTGGCACAAGCATAAACCATTGCATTTGCATGGGACATGTAGACAAAATTAGGTTGTCATATGCTAATCCTAATTATGTGCATAGAATTAAACATTAGTTTCGTGTCGAACTTCAACCCAACAAAAATAAAAAACATGTCAAACATCGATGTAAATACTGGTAGAAACGCGGTAAATTTACAAAAGTCCATAGAAATAGTCAAAAAACGTTGAATTTTGATTTGAAATTCTAAAATAAACTAAAACAAGCAACAATCTAGATCTTAGACTACTTAGATTAACTTCCTCAATATGTATCACATTAAAATACACTGGATGGACTTAACACAAATATCCTAAATCATAAATAATACGTAAAAATGCTTAATAAATATTTAAAAACAAAAGTGGTTATAAAAGTTACCTCATATATGTTTAACATAGATATTTTACTATTTTTTATTTAATTACGAATTTTATTGCTTTTTAATGATTTTATAGAATTATTAAGTTAGATCTATGTATTATTAGATTAAATCTATGTAATATCAAGTTAATAACATCAAAACACAAAAAAAACATGAAAAAACCTAAGTCCTATGTATTATTAGGTTAAATCTATGTAATATCAAGTTATTAACATCAAAACACAAAAAAAAACATGAAAAAACCTAAGATCTATGTATTATTAAGCTATATCTAATTATTATTATGATAGATCGAAGATTCTATCATAGATCTACATGAAAAGTTCAAAACATAAACATAAAAAATGAAAAAAAGCAAAGATTCTATGTAAAAATCAAGTGTTATACCTTAAGGCGGGATAAGATTTGAGAGCAATTAAGGAGAGAAGACTACTCGAGTTTACAACAATACACCAGTTTGCAAAGGGGTAAAGGAGATGCGCAGGAAGTCAGGAACTCATGAAAGGGAAGAAGCAAATGAAAAGAAAAGAATTCTAATACGTGTCTGTACTTTTAATGGACATGTTGACACTATTCAAACTTAGTGTAAAAAATATACAATGTCGAATGACACTCCAACACGAGTCGAAGTTTGACTCCAAAATATCGCTGACATATGTCGATGTTTAATTCTATGATTATGTGTGACTCTATCAAGTACCAACTACACTGCAAGACAGGTAGGACCACTGTTTTAATAACATAATCATAGTCAAGAACAAAATAACCACATTGTGTTGGAACATGTCCTACAACTCTCATGTTTTTTATTTGGGATGTGCAGTGTTATCCTTCATATGAGAAGATGAAAAGCTATAATAGTTAAACTCAATGCTGAAAGAGACATTTGAGCCATTATGAAGCACAGATGTCTCAAATAAAGAATTCCATGATCACAAACTTACATCAAAACTGTCAACAGCATCACTCCTGGAAAGAGGTAACGTCCCCATGCTTTGACCATTTTTTCGCCAAAGGGATATCTTCTTATCATCCCCTGCACTGGCAACAACTAGGTCTGCAAAAGCAATATATAAATATTCTTAGTGGACAGTGATGTCCCATGTCATTGAAATGGTGAAGAAACAACGACTACCTTCACACTAGATTAGACATAAAAGTGGATAACAAAGTGTCATGTGACTGAAGTGGATATGCAGGGATAATTTCTTTGTGGTAATTGTACAAGAATGTCATCGTTCATTTAAATTGTCCAAATGTTGGTCCTGTTAGCTACAGTCAAAGTTATTTTAAAATCCTATGCTAGTGTGATATTATCGTGAAATCTTGTAAGATTAAAAAATCCAAGTGGTGCCAACTTCTGCACTATTCATTTCCTCAAACCAAACAAATAGAATTTGTAATGCAGGGAATTTGCATAGCATTGGAATTCCATGTTGAATATATACAGGAACAGCAAAAAATGTCGCAAATTATACAACCTATAGCCAGATTAAGAAGAAAGAGTCCAATAAATATGCTTACAAGTTTCAACAACATATCAAAGAAGCATGTAGTGATGAGGTAATGCACGTAACTGGTGTATCAATTCTGCAACCATATAACACAATCAGATACCTAATCTAGCAAAGCTGTCCACCCACCACATGTCGTCAGTCCACTTCAAGTTTCTCGCTTTAACTCTCAGATCATGATTACACATTAGTACAGACCCTAAGGAACACTGCTACATGATTCCTTATGCTTTCCATCTTAATACGCACTAATTTCAAAATTTCACCAAAGTGCCTTTCTTTTGCTCTCAGATCGTTACATCGCATTGGCACAAATCCTAAATCAAGCTTCCATATCACTGCTTCATGAATGATTGTGAATCCCTACACTTATACATTGTTTCCATCGTAAACACCCTAATTCCAAATTCCATAACCACCCATCGTCACGATCCAAGAATCGAATAAAAAAGAGCACGAAACAAGGAGAAGAAGAAGAAGAAGAAAGAACAAACTGGTGTGGTTCCACTTGACGGAGTTGACATGGGCCCCCGGGGTGGGCGTGTAGCTGAGAAGGCAGGGATCGCCGGAGTCAACGTTGACGTCGAAGAGCTTGACGGTGTCCCCACCGCACGCCGCCAGGAGCGCCGTCGACCGCATTCCCTCAGAGAAACTCATCTCTCCCCGCCCCCACTCACTCACTCGTCTCCCGACATCCGCGATCTGGAATTGGAGTTGGGATGGGGGTTATCGAAGCCCTAGGCGGAGTGTGCTGGAGTTTGGGGAGGGGAAGAGAGAGAGAGAGAACGACAACCTTGTGGAGCTCCGTTCTCCTCCTGGTGGAGTTTGTTTGGGGATTTTATACGTGTAAACTACTTCGCGGTCAGTGATCGAGATAGACAGCAAATATTCGTTCAAATTGGTAGAAAGAGGGAGCAGAGCAAGCATAGAAGAGTATACTGTGACGACGACGTGTGAGGCGGCAGGGTTTTAACTTTTAAGGACTAGTTATTAATTTGTTATTATTGTTTTAAGGAGGTTTGTAAATTGTATTAGACGGGAACGCCTTAATTTGTATAATGGATGCTTCATTCACTTGATTTTTCTATCTTATCATTGCATAATTAATAGAAAATATTATTAATCATTTACTGCCTATCTTGTAGCGTGGAGTAGATGTCTAACTGCTTTCAGATGATTCATCAAGTAACGTAGAGACTTTTTTTTTGTTGATAAAAACAGTATAGTAACGTACAGACAATATCTTCCTGCAAAGTCCACTGTGACATTTTTTTTCCTTTCTTCTCGATAATGTAAAAAAAAAGAAAGAAAATGGTTTGTATAGATATCTACAAGAAAATTTTCTTCTAGGTATTTTATTTTTTTTATTTTTAAAAATAAAATTTAATTATATAATTAGTTAATCTATAAGATAATTTATTATACGTTAAGTTTTATTCTAATCTAAGTTATATTTATTATTAATTTTTAATCTAAAATTTAACAAAATATGTTGAATTTTAAGATCTTTAGAGTAAAAATTAATAATTATTTAATTTAAATAAAAATTTCACTATATATTTATAAATGTATAATAAATATATCTATACAGTTATTTCTTATTTTGTATGTATTTATTAAAAAAAACTGTCTACGTATAAAAAATTTATCGACACATATGTTAAAAAAAAGTCCCAAAAAAAAATCACAAAAAACAACATTTTTTGAAGTGTTTATATAACCATGACTGGAAGACCCAACGTTTGAAAATTGGGGCGTTCCAGTCCGTTACAACTTACAACCATCAAGTCCAGCTGCAACTCCTCCAATTCGGAGTCCTCCAGACTAAATCTCTCGAATTCCTCCCTCCGCTCCCCTCCTCTTCCTCAGGAGATCGGAAATGGAGGCAAACCACGCGTCCCGGGGACGACGAACAGTATGTAGATCTCTCGCCTTCAAAATTCCCCCGCACCCATCTCCTCTTTCTCGCCAAATTCCAATCTTTTCCTTTTTCTTTAAATTTTTCTTTTTGCAGCTTGAGGAGATCCGGCAGAAGAGAGCAGCGGAGAGGATACACAAGACGCCCTCCGGTTCCGACCTCGATGCCCCATCCAATTCCTATGGTGTAACCAGGGCTGCAGAGGTACGTGTTCAAGACTCTCGTTCTTTCTTTCTCCATTTGTTGGTTGAATAATTTTGGGGCAAAACTGCAGAGGTTGCTACACATTAGAAAATTTTGATTACTTCTGGGAATTATGTTAGAAAGATACCCTTTTTTTTAACGATATGGCCAAACATAAGGTTGTGTCACGGAGGTCGTTGGACCAAAGGTCAGTTGGCGGACGAGTCGCGTAGGCCAACGGCTATGAGTCGGGCAACGGCCGATTCGGGGCAGTTGGGATGGAAGGGAAAGAATCTGAGAAACCAGGTTGGCGTAGTGGATATCCGAGGATCTGGAACCCGAGTGGTCGTCATGCAGATGACGCCGTTTAAATGCCAGAGAAGCGGGAGGAGAAGCAGCCATTGTCGAAGCTCGAAGCTCACCTTGGAGGTTCCGACGTGCCTCGAATTACGCCCTTGCTATACTTGTTTTCTCTGTTAGATCTCTGTGTATCAAGTCCTTTTTACTTGTGATTACCATTTCAATTCAATAATACATCATAGCTTCTCCCCGATCCCAACGATATTTTCTCAGATATGGGAAATCGGCAGTACTCAGTGACTATTTGGTATCAGAGCCAACCAGATCTAGAAAGATTGGAGCCATGGCGCCCAAGGGAGAGACTGGAGAGAGTCGCCTAGAGCAGCGTTTGATGGAGTTTATGCAGAGGATGGAGAGTAAAGTGGACACTCGGCTCGTGGTATTGGAGACGAAGATGGTGAGCCTCTCAGTCATTGTGGGGGAACGATCGTGGGGGGGTGAGGAGGAAGTGACCTCCAGAGGAGAAAACAGGTTCCGTCGAGCGGAGAGGGCGGGAGGTCAGTATCAGAACTTGAATCTAGAGTTCCCGGTGTTCGAAGGACTTACCGACCCCGAGGATTGGGGCCTATATTGTGGAGCAGTTATTGGCGTACCATAATACATCGATGGGGGACTGGGTGATGGTGGCCGCGATTAATCTCAGGGGAGTGGCTGCTTACTGGTTCAGAACGTTTAAGAAGGAGAAGAAAACAGTGAGTTGGGGGAAATTCATGGAAGCGATGATAGCACGGTTTGGAGAATCCCAACTCAAGGATTGTCAAAAAGAATTGTTCAAGTTGAGGCAAACGAGAACAATCACGTAATATCTGAACGCATTTGATCAACTGGCTACCATGGTCTCTAGTCTAAGTGAACCAGCTCTGGTTTCTTATTTTGTAGGGGTCTCCAGGAAGAGATTAGGTTGAATGTGAAATACTTTCAGTCGTTCAGCATGGCCATGGCGATATCCTTAACGAAACTGCAGGAGTCTCGCGTGGGGGCTAAGAAGAAGATGATGAGTGACACAAGGAGTTACAGTGACGGGCGGAGTTGGAGCAATCTAGTTGAAGGGAGGATTGCTAATGGGAAGCTGGTGAAGGAATTAACAATGGAGATTCCAAGGTCAAGAAAATCCAATTCTCTGGCCTGACACCTACTGAGGAGCAAAGGAGGAGGGAGAAGGGTCTATGTTTTCGGTGTGATGATAAGTGGCAAGTGGGGCATGTCTATAAGAACAAGACTCTTTTCTTGCTACAAGGGACCATTGCAGATGAGGAGGTGGATGAAATCGAAGAAGTGGTTGGAGAGGATAATTCAGGAGAAAATCCGAAGATATCAGTACATGCACTAACTGGATCCACTCACCCAGATACAATTAGATTACTGGGAGGGATCGCAAGGAGGAGAGTTTTTGTGTTGATCGACCCCGGGAGCACCCACAACTTCATCAATCAGCAGTTCGTTCAGAATGCTAGAATTCCAGTGGACTCCAGGAAGAGGATAAGGGTGATAGTAGCCTCAGGAGATCAAATACCTTGTGTGAGAATATGCTCCCAAATACAGTTACAGATCAAAGGGTTAAAGGTAAGACCTAACTTGTATGTAGTTGCTTTAGGAGATTATGATGTGATTTTGGGAGTCCAATGGCTCCGACCCTTGGGTGATGTAATTCTAAATTTCCATGCAATGTATATCAGGTTCCTATGGGAATGTAACTGGATTGAGTGGAAAGGGAAGTCCTATGAGGAATTGTAGATGGTGGGAGCTAGAGAAAGTATCATAGTTTAAGGAAGGCCAAATAAGTTGCAGTGGTGCACATCAATCAAGTAACAGCTAAGGAACCAGAACTAGTTGGGGAACCCAAATTAAGACTACTTCTGCAGGAGTTCAAGGATGTTTTTGAGGAGGTGCAGGGACTGCCACCAAAGAGGACCTGTGACCATAAAATTCTCTTGAAGCAAGAGGGCAAAGTGACTACAGTAAGGCCTTATAGATACCTATTTTGCCAGAAGAAGGAGATGGAAAGGCAAATGGAAGATTATATCACCAAGGGAATGTTAAGAACCAGTAACAACGCTTATTCATCCCCAGCATTACTCGTTAAGAAGGCTGATGGCACACACAGGTTATGTGTTGATTACCGAGCCTTGAATGATAATACCATCAAAGATTGTTATTTCATGCCAATCATTGATGATTTATTAGATGAGTTAGGAGGAGCCAGGATATTTTCTAAGATGGATTTGAGATTGGGTTATCATCAAATCCGTATGGTTGAGGGGGATGTGGAGAAGACTACATTCAGAACCCATAATGAACATTATGAATTCCTGGTGATGCCTTTTGGCCTGTGTAATGTCCCAAGCACCTTTCAATCTTTAATGAATGAGGTTTTCAGACCACACTACAAGAGTTTTGTACTAGTCTTCTTTGATGATATCCTAGTGTACAACCAAGACTACCAGTCACATTTACAACATCTGAGGACAGTGTTAGGTTTACTAAGGGAGAACCACTTGTATGCAAAAAAAAGTAAGTGCCTTTTTGCCACGAACAGGGTTTCCTATTTGGGTCATGTGGTTACAGCTCAGGGAGTTGAAGTGGAGACAGATAGGACTGTAAATGGGTCGGGTATAACTCGTTAACCCGAGTCAACCCGACCCGTTAAGAACGGATTAGGGTAGAATTTTTGTATACCCGTTGACCCGTTAACCCATCACCCGCTAACCCATACATTTAGTGGATCAGGGTCAGGGTAGCATACTACGGGTACCCGTTAATCCATTAATCCGGGGGTAATTAAGTAAATTTACCTAAACCCTAACATTTTAACATAAAATATAAATATATATAAACATTTTAACCTAACATTTACCCGCAGTCCCGCACTCCCGCAGCCCGCAGTGGCGCAGCCAACACCCCCGTGGCCCCGTCCCGGCGTCCGGCGTCCCTCGATCCTCTCCTCGCGACGGCACCGGGAAGCAGTGGGCGACTCTCTCCTGTGACTCCCTCCTCACGACGACACCGGGAACAAGCTACTGAAAAGCACTGGTAGGGCCGCGTGGATCGCCGGGACGACTTTCCTTCTGCTGGTTGTACCGTTTATCATAGAGATGGACAGGGAGCAGCAGATGGTCGAGCTCGAGATGCAGCAGGTGAGCTTGCTTGGTGGTGTGCCGCCGCAGTCGCCTTCTGGCATGCCCTCCATGTCGAAGTGAGCAGGTCAGAGGGTTGTGTTTGAGTTACGATAATGGAGTTATGGATCGAATGGTGCGATCTTTCCTGTTTTTACTTGATGTTCCTCCCCCTTTTTTCGTGGTAGTTTTAGGCTTATGAATTGATGTGATATACTGGAGGTCATCCTCCACTGCAACTCTCATCGAGTTCAGCAGCTTCACATGATATGATGGTATGAAAGAGCTGTTCTGCTTCATTGGGTCGTTTGTACTTCACCTGCCTGTTTGTTCTAGATTTTCTGTGGGTACTGTAATTTCTCTGCTTGTGGAATCTTAAGTATTC
>JAMKQA010056577.1:0-25542 GCA_024699735.1 Posidonia australis | reverse complement strand
CCTCTTGATGAACAACAATTTGTGAAAATTAGAAGAGATCTAGGTATTTGTCAATTATCAGACATATCATAAAAAATCACCTTGTATACATTTTCGGAATACCGAAGGTATCTGCCGAAAATTACTGGTTCGACATACAGAAAATAAATCGGTATACCGTTTTTATGACAGATTTTTCAGAATTTTGATTTCGGCATACCGAAAATATCTGGTATACCGAAAGCCCCTGTATCTGTATTTTCGGTACACCAAAGCATGTACCGATCCATCTTCCGAAACTTCCTGAGGATGATTTCGGCATACCGAAATAAATTCGGTATACCGAATTGCTCGCGAACCCTATTTTAAAACCCAAAATCTAGGGTTTTCTTCTATCTTTTTAAATATCGGTCGACCGATCCCCTACACCGACCTCTCCTCTTTCACCCCCACGACCAAGGGTTCTTCCTCCTCCCATATTTCCGACCCTCTCCGCTCCTTCATCTCCTTCAAATGGCTCCCAAGAAGTTGCTCGCGTCAAAGGGCAAGAGGAAGCAAGTGGAAGATGCTGCAGATGAATCCAATCCTCAAGTTCCGAAGTACCGTTTTGTGGATAATGAAGCCAAGAAAGCTCATCGGGAAAGATTTGCAAATAGAGAGGTACTCACTGGAAGAAGTATAATCTTTAATGAACTTGAATCAATCAAATCATTATTTGATTTTCAGTGCCTAGTTCCCTTCTTGAGTTCTATAGGTGATAGGTTTTTCTATCCTACCCTAGTGTCTCAGTTTTATGCAAATATCACACATTCTCACTCCATGGCACATTCTTACATATGTGGAACATCCATAGAATTTGATGATGTTTTACTAGGGCAATTGTTCAAAATTCCTTATTCCGAGACAGATATTACTCTTTCCATCTATGAGTTAGATTGGTCCTATGCTGAAATGAACAAGGTCGTCTCCTTGAACCCTAGGAGCACATTTAAACCCACAAAAATTAAACAGCTTACTAAACAATCTAGGATCATTGCCTATATTGTAGCTTCCAATCTAGTTCAAAAGAAAGGACATCAAGACGAATTAAGTGAACTTACCTTCAAAGTGATCTATGCTATTACTCAAAAAATTCCTGTAAATTAGGGGCAAATTATTTTTCATTGTATCACTCATGTTAAAACAAAATTGTTCTTTGGTCTTCCTTTAACATATCTCTTTGAGAACTACGAAATCTCTCTTGATGATGAATCGAGTCTTCCAGTAAAAACAAAACCCTTAGGAACTCAAGTTGTTGCCAAAATGGAACAGTCATTGAAAATCATAATAAAATTCAAAATCTTCCAGTGGGTTCCTCCTCTGCACCATCACAACCACCATCGAAACCCGATGACTCCAGCTCTGAAGATGAAGCAGCCGAAGATTCAGACATTTCCAAGAAATTGGATGCAATTCAACTTAAAATGGCTGAGATCACTCTTCAACAGTCACAAATAATGGACATTCAGATTCTACAGCAGAAGCTCATTTCAAAAGTGATGATTCAACAGAATCAAAAGCATCAGAAATACATGGAATCCATCAAAAAGTTGACTGATCGTGGTTAGGCGTATCAAGACACGCTTCAAGAATATCACCAGGATATTCTTAAACATATTAATCCGCCTTCTCCTTGATTGTATTGTAATTTGACTATTTTTTATATATTAGATGAAACTTATATATTGGATGTCTTTTTGATCATTTGTTTTTGCTATTAAATATGATTTTTGATTATGTCAAAAAGGGGGAGAAAATAGAAAATATCTGACATATATTTGTAAGATATGAAATTATATGAGAATATCAATATATGACAAAAGGAAAGCTTAGCTTTAGGGGGAGAAAAAGCCAAAAGAAGCTAGGTTGAGCTTAAGGGGGGAGAAAAGTCAAATGACTCTTAGAGTCTACATTTTAAAGTTTGATATTCTAAATATTTTGATTTTGTCATAATCAAAAAGGGAGAGATTGTTAGAAATATCTTTGTTTATTTTGATGATTACACCTGGGTATATTTTCATACAAATAAAATGACTGATAAAATTATTTGTTGTAACTCTATACTCAGAAAAAGGATTAAGTTATGTAAGGCAAAAATCATATATTTATAGAGTTTTTCATGAAGTATCAAAAACGACATATCGAAGGAAATTCGGCATACCGTTTCAGACAGAAACGACATACCAAAAGAGAAAACGGCATACCGAGTCAGGAAAGAACGGTATACTCATCGACCTTCCGATTTCAAAGAAGAGGAAAAATAAATCGGCATACCGAAGAAAATCGACATACCGAAACAGAAGAAAACGGAATGTGCATCGGAACTCCGGAAAAGCTGAGGAGTTAAAGAAGAGGCTATAAATAGGACTCATTTATGCCTCCATAAAGACACACCTTGACATACTTGTAATTCAATATTCCTTTAGTCATTTACTCTCCTCGCAAGCATACTGTAAAACTATTGTTGTAATCAAGCCTTGTGTGAGAAAAATCTCAACTTGTAAAGCATCAAAAAAGGACTCTAGCTTCTCAAGGATAGAGAAGTGGGAAGAGCAAGAGAGGAGTTGGTGGAACAACCAACAAGTAAGTTCTTTATTATTTAAGAATAAAGGAAAAATCTCAAGAGGGTTTTGAAGAATGGACTAGACGGGGTTGCCGAACCACTATAAATTACTTGTGTTTTCAATTCCTCTCATCCCCATCTTGTGCATTTAATTCTAGTTATATCAAGTGTGCATGATAAGTACAAATTCATTAATCTTGTTGCTTATCATTTCTGATTATTGTTAAAATTGGGTATAGTAACATTAAAAAATAAAATTCTCTATTCACCCCCCTCTAGAGAAGCCTTTCGATCCTACAAAACAGACTCCACAATTGAATAAATATTGATGTAAAATCGTAAAAATAAAAAATGTAAAAAAATGATGTAAATATCTTTTGTATTTTTTTATGTAAAAAAATGATGTATTTAAAATATTTTTTTATTAATAAAAAAATAATTTTAAAATTAACATTTAGGCCCAATGAACCGACTCGGCCCACCCACGGGCCGTGCCAGGCCCATGACCTCCAAAAGGAGGCCCGACCCGGCCAGGCCCGAACCAGCTTGCGGGCCGGCCCAACCCAGTCCAGGCCAGGTCGGGCCTTCTGTTTTGTGGATCGGGCCGGGCCGGGTTGGCCCGGTTTCCACTTCTAATTATATTATTAACGTACTCCACTACATTTTGTTCCTTAAGTATTTTGCTAGAGTTATATTTCTGAAGGAGAAGTTGTGTGTTAATTTCAGTTGTTTTTTCATACTTATCCTTCAAGGCATTCCACAAAGTGTGTGCAGTCGCATGTTTTAAAATACTTTATTAAACTATCCTCCATAAACATGAACTTAAGACACTTAACTTTCTTATCTTCTATTTTCCATTTTCCCAATTTTTTAACTTCTGCTTCAGAAGCATCAGTATTTATTTCTGAAGGATTAGATTCAATAACATGTTCTAAATTATCATATGCTAGTGCATAACTAATTTTCCTATATCACATCTCATAGTTAATCCCATTCAATTTCTCAACTTTTGCCAATTCGATTGTGATCAACTTGGTAGCCATACTTTCAATTCTACAATAAATATAATTAAATTTAAAAACTTACTAAGTATCAATAAGCAATATACAATCAACTAATAATAAGAACAAACTAACATGAAATAAAATAAAACATATATAGTAAACAGTAATTACAGAAGTAAATTAAAAGAAATGATTGAGCAATAACAAGAATAAAACCAAAAACAATAACAACAGTAATATCAAATAGAATCAAACGATAAATAATATTCAATAATAGATAATCTCTAAAAAGACGAAGTATGAATATAAATATGTAATAATAATCTTGCAACAAGTTTTTTTTTAAAATAAAAATAAACCAAGAAATAAAACCAATACCGATCAAATAGATATTTAATCAACAAGCCGGATCAAAACAATAAAGCAACAGAAAAACAAATAACACACACATGCTACACAGTGTTCAACATAACATGCATGTAAAAAAAATGAACAGTAAAAACAAGAGAATAAGACAATGCTCTAAGTATAACTCAACGTATGGTTAAGATGGTAAAAGAATACAAAAACAAAACGAGGAGATAAGGCCAAAAGGTGCAATGTCCTGGAAACAGAAAAAAACAGATACAGAGGAGAGGAAGAGAAATCAAATCGCGCGTGCACAGACATGAGTACGCGAGGGGGACAGTGCACGGAGGACGGCCGGGTCGAGTGAACGACGGCGGCAGCGCGAGGGATCGTGCAGAGATTAGGGAGGAGGGACAGATCGGCGGAGATCGTGCACGGAGGGGGACGCCGGGTAGCAAGCGTGCAAGCATGCGCAAGGACGACGGCGACCGTGCAGGCGGCGTAAGGCGGTGGAGGCGGCCGGTGGCTCTAATACCACTTGATGGTTCAACAGCGACGCGATTGAGGCTCCGGCAGGTAAAGATTCCAGTGATGGTTTAGGATTTTTCTCTGTTTTGTTGTTGTTTCGAAACATCGTCCATAATCTATGTAGGGAGTATTTTTTAGCCGTTACTCCACTTCCTTGATTTCTGACGCCATCATCGACAGCCGTTACTCGATCGTGGTATTTGTTGATCACCTTCCAACAGGTATAAGGTGCACGCGTTTCAAACCAAATCATTAATTACTCTATTGATCTTTTAAATATCTCAAAAGTTAATATCTGTGGACTGTGGTAGAGCAATAACAGCTACAAGCAATCAAAAAAACTTGTTGAAAGTTATCTCTAAGTTCACAAGTCAAAATCAGGTCTGAATAATTTCAAAGTGTTGGGAAAAAATGAAGAATGTCAGTATGGCGAGAAACCACTGCACGCTTTGTAATAAATTTAATTTGCAGTATTAAATCTCTTTACATCTTTCAAATTAATTATTTTGGCGTAAAGTTGGCTGGAGTAGCTTAGCTCTTCAATTAAGCTCTTATATGATATTAAGTATTATAGATCACACTTGTTTGTAATAGTACTGAAAATATATTCAAATAGTACTGAAAATTAAGTTTCTACATTAGGATTGGGTACATCTAACAAAATCATTCCATCTCACTCCATGCCTATGTAAAATTGTGATGGGATGCATAGTATCTTAGGCTATTGTATTATCCAAGTTTTAAATTGTATAGCACCCATAGTATCTATTGGTTATTATTGGTTACTGTAGGCATTGAAGGTAGCACAAGCACTAATAAAGAAAGTGAATGGCACGTCAAGATCCACAATACTCAGATCAAGAAACACTTGATAAAGATCAAATCGTCAAGCATTGAAATATATCAAAGCTGCGCCACTTCTTTAGTCCATCAGTTAGATCCCATTAGATAGAGAAATGAAGATTTATTTAAACTAGTGGCTAGATCCTCCTGTTGCAGTCTGCATTAACATAAATATTTATCACAAGCCATGACCTACAACATTAGGCATGTACTTGTACAGGCTATTATTTGATTCTTATGGTTAATGAGGAATAATGTAATATTTAAAAATCAGTTGATAAACCCAAATATTGTTGCCAATATTATCTCTTTGACATCTTCTTAGATAGAAAACATTGGTTCTGGTACTCCTGACGAGGGAACATCAATGGAGATTGTCAGTATGCAGAAAGAATGGGAGAGAACTAAAACAGATTTGGCCTCCCAGATCATTGCTTGCTCTATTGGAGTAACTTCTGCGGTTACCTTTGTTGCACCTGAACTTCCCAATGACACCGATAACCTGTAAATGTGGACTACGATTCGACTACTAGCTGAATCAGTTATTTTATGTTGAAAAACTTCTTATACTTTTGGGTCGGGCCAAAATTTTGTTAATTGTACTTTATTTCTTGGATACTTTATGTCTATAACTTTGAACCTTATTGTAGTACTTTTACTTGGTGATAGTATCATAGCCAAATAAATATTTAATATATTGGAATCTAATGCTTGCAAAAAAAGAAGAAGACCTACAGCATTAAAAAAAAGAACAGAAAAGCTGTGGCTTTGCAGTTGGAAGGAAAAATACAAACAACTACTATAGTATTTACGACTTAGAGCTTGCCAAAAAATCTACCAGTACCCGAGGATAAATAAATCTGTTAAAATGAGACAGTATAAGGACAAAAGTTCAAAAAAATTGGGGTGTGTTCCTCAACTATAAAACAAAAGAAAATAACCTTGTCATTTGAGAATAAGCACACTCCTAGAGTGAATTAAATACTTTACCTAACTTTAATAAGAAATCGTGGTATCAACATAAATGCAAAAAAGTTAACTGGCTTCCTAGTGCAACCAAATAATTGATGACCGCTTGACTTCTTCATGTCTGACCATCTAGGCAACTTACTATAAAGGCCTTCTGCAAACATTCAAATTTAAAATGCTAACAAACTAAAGGCAGATAAGGTATAACTGATAAACCTGAGAAAAGTATATTTGGAGTTTGCTCGTCATTGGAGTTCGCTCGTTAAAATGTATATATTTTCTTTTAGATATTAAACTCACTGTCTCTCTTATTTTCAGTGTTCTTTCACATTCAGGCAAATTGCTAAAAATTATCGAGTTGGTCCCTTACTAGCATTTATTGGGAACTTCTCAGACATGAAATACTTGTACGTTTTGAGAGAAATTAGATATTCTAAGTTAAAAATTGCTTGGACTTTCACCCTTATCAGTGTTTCATTGTTTTTTTTATGTAATTTTGACTCTACCAATGTAGGAGTGTTGGTCTCAATTCATTATCATGACACCTTTGAAAGGAGCTTGACAACCTTAAAAATCTTATTTCAATGTAAGGTGTCCATCTTTGTTATCTTAGAATCCTTAATTGGACTACACTATTACCATTCACATTTTTGCAGAAAAAAAAAATCTTACAACATGTGACTTATTCTATAGGGGCTTGGGATCAAGGAATGATTTTAGTAGTCCAATCCCTCCAGAGTTTGCACCTGTGAATAGAGTTTTGGTGTATTACTGATTATACCCATTCTCACCAGTTCCCTATACTACTAACTGAATATTACTAGTTGATTTGAAAAAGGAGAAGATTTAACACGACTTGATAATAAATGTTTTTATAGGCTCAGCCTTTTGCTCTAGGAGGCTTTATTCTTGAAAGTGTCAAAAAAAGTAGCTGTACAGACCATGGTCCTCTGTCAAGAATAATGAGTTATCTGATCGATTCGAAGGTGCAAATGTTTTTCTTGAATTGGTTTTCAACTTGATTAGTGCTGGTTGAGAGTTAAAGCAGCTAGTTAAAAATTAAAGCAGAGGTTGCCGGTAAGATAGCTCTCTGTGCTAAACATGCACTTACCACTAAATAGAAATGTTGTTTGTTCCTGTAGTTCATTCCTTTTCTTGATATACTTCATATTGTTCCACTGGAATCTTCACGTATATTGAAAAAGATAGTTATATTCTAAAAGAAAGAAGGAAGAAGAACACTTTTCAACTCCCCCTCCATTTTATTTAGACCGAACCACCACTTTTTTTCCTTGCCAACATTGCAAAAGCAGTCTATGTTTGATTATAAGTTATATGCAGGAGATTTCAAGGACATTCTTTCCATGGTCCAATCCCTTCAAGTTTTGAAAAACTTATTCGAATGAAAGATTTCTTCAAATTTTGCTTAGTACTGTTTGCTTAAGATGGTAGTCTATTTCAAGGAAGGAAAATAGACAACAAAAATACAGTAGCGTGATTTGAACAGGCCTCAAGATTTTTGAAAAAAAATCTTATTGTAATATCCAAAAAAAAGTTAGTTGCAGGTCGAGGAAGAGCACGATAATGTTGATGCTTGAAGGTCAAGGAAGAGTATGATAGTGGAACACCAGGGATCCTCGAGGCGAAGGAGAAGGAGAAGGACGAGACTTCAACAAGGACGACGTCGTCGACGAGTGGAGGAGGAGGAAGTCCTAGTGGCAGTCGAGCACGTCGATGACCGGAGGACTGGAGGTGCGGAAGAAGGAGAAGAGGAAGACCTGGTGGCTTAGGTGGAGAAGGAGAAAAGAGGAAATAGGTCAAGGGCAAAAGAGGCTTAACGGGGAAGAAAAAAAAAACCCGTAATTTTTTTTCGTCACGTGGGTTTTAGTTATTGACAGATATACCATCGGTATAGTATTATTTATTTTTATTACCAACGGAAATTCCGTCGGTAATTAATTGACAACGGAATTTCCGTCGAGAAATGACCATGTAGATTCCGTCAGTAATTAATTGACGATGGAATTACCGTCGGGAAATGATCATGTAGATTTATTTGCTGATAGAAATATATCCGTTGGTAAATATCAATTTTGTTGTAGTAATTAGTTACCCAATCATATTGTGGAGGAACATTGATTAGTCAATTGGTTTATGTAATGGCACAAGACAAATAGTAAAAGTGTTACTAGAAAGAATAGTAGATGATGAAATTATGATGGGAACGTATGTTAGAGGGTTTACATTCCAAGAATTGGTCTTCTAGATGATGACTTTAAGTGGGATCATCCACTCCTTGAAGCCATCAATTGGGCGACTGCATGGCAATTACACCATCTCTTCTTATCTATTATGTTGTTTGCTAACATTACTAATGTAGGAATTTTGTGGGAAAAATATTCATAAGATCTCTTAGATGACTTTCAAATACGTGTGCCAGTAGATTCCATGGAAATTTGTTGTAGACTATCACAACAAGAATTGAGACAAAAGGCTTTATTACCAGGGGTGCTTCTATCCTCTGTGGTCTCAAGTTCGATATCCACGGATTGTAGGAATTTATCCTGTTTGGGCGTAAGTCTTGACTTTTGTGGGTTTAACTCTCTAACAGGGTGAGGATCTACCTAGAATTTTATTAGTGGACTTCACCAGCTCATGTTGAAGGAGGATTTACTCGTGCCTCGCGTCAAGGATCGATATGAAGCTCCTTGCAGTTGGTGGGGTCTCCTTAAGTTTCCTCGTTACAAAAAAAAAGAAGAGAAAGGCTTTGTTACATTTGGAAAGTATTTTGAATAGGAATGATAAAAGCTTGGAGGATTTCTCATCCATGTCAATTCCTTCAGTTGACATGACCGTTGGAAATCTGTTGATACTTGAAGAATTTAACTATGATAGAGAAAAAAATGTACATAGAGTTTGAAATATTATATGAAAGCTTTAATGATGTGCAAAAAATAGCTTATATAGCAATTGTTACATCTATCGATAAATCTGAAAATAGTTTATTCTTTGTCTATGGTGGTGGTGGCATCAAGTAGACTTTCCTTTAGAGGACATTAATTGCTAGCTTAAGAGGTCAAGGTCATATCATTTGGTTGTTAGATCTTCAGGTATAGCTTCATTGTTGTTTCCAGGTGGTCGAACGGCTCACTCTAGGTTTAAAATTCCTTTGAAATTAGATTTTTTCTCTACATGTTCAATTTCTCAATTGTCAACTCCTACTAAATTAATCCAACAAATCAAGATGGTTATACGGGATGAAGCTCCAATGATATACAAAAATGTCTTTAATGCAGTCAATCATAACAGTGTGAAAAGTTGCTTCTAAATATGTCTTTGGTAGTATGACAATTGTTTTTGAGGGAAATTTTAGGAAAATTCTATCGATGATTCTGAAGACACCATGTAATGAAATTGTTGCAAGTAGTATCCATAGATCAAATGCTTGGAAGTATTGACATGGTTTTTTCATTAAAAAAATGTGATTATCCAATACTACTGATGAGATGTGTGGATACAGAATTTTAGTGCGCTTGATAGGCTTCAACACTCCATACACATCGACATTGACTTGTAATCGTCATTCTCAATTCACATTGTTGCTAAGGAGATTGTGATATTGATGTGGATTTCTCCTACTTCAACTGGATGCATGCGTCAGTTGAAGGTTTCATCTTCCTTGTGAGCATATTCTTCTTCCTCTTGAAAGACATAGGGATCAAATAATGAAAAGGATTAGAAAGTGTAGCATTGAGAAAAGCAAAGCTAATAAGAGAAACACAAACAAAATAAAAATTGACACGCATCTGTGGCTTTTGGCCCCGGTTTATGCCAGTACTATGCAACGAAACTAACTAAAATGCAAAATATGCAAGAATAAAAACTCCCTTCACTATGTATGTTTATCGACACAAGTACGGGTGGATGTCGGAGTTGTTCCAAGGACTTGCAGTAGATCGGTTTGACGATGGGGTGGCCTGACAGTTATAGCGTTCGGATCTGATCTAATCTAATCTGAGTGTCCGGTGGTCGGCGGACGAGAGAGAGAGATGTTTGTCGTGGAAATTCGTTGCTTGCAAGCAAACAGACCATTCACCATGCAGTAGCGTTGGTCTGACGCAGCATTTCTTCACACATGCAACTCCATTACTCACACCAAACCACCACTCACGTCACGTACGTTCTCTCTTATACATGCATGCATGGGGAGAAAAATAATGGGTGGGAAAAAAAAAACAAACAAACAAGGAAGATGAAATGATGATGGATCGGTGATGATCAGGTACGAGGAGAAGGTGGCGATGGTGATGGTCTGATGATGATGATGATGATGAGGGTGATGTTGTAGATGGTGGTCCGATGATAAGGATGACGATGACAGAGAGAAGAAGTCGATGTAGAAAGAGAAAGATGATGATGATGATGATGTGTTTGCCAGATGTTGGTGATCAGGAAGGACGGGCCGTCTGGAGCCGAGTTGATGGTTATGGAGTCGTGTGCTGTTTTACTGTAGAGAGAATCCCTCGTCTGGAGTCCCACCTTTCTTCCTATGATCTCCCTTTTCTCCTCCCTGAAATTTCCATTGCTGTTGTATTTAACCCTCAGATTCTCTTTCCTTCCATGCAATAAAGACAGATGTTTTTTCTTTTTCTGCAAACGGTAGTATAATTTGTTTTTTCTTCTTATGGTTCATAAAATTTGAGAGAAACGTATGATTTCCATTTCTCCGGATTAACTGCACCATAACGTTAATTGATGCCAATCCTAATTATCTAGTAAGACAATAACTATATACATAAATGTCAAATGACCAATTCAAATCTCTCTTCAATTTATTCCTTATACACATGCCAATGTCTTAAATTATTTCCCACTGTTGAAAGGGAATTTTATGCAATAAAAACTCACATCACAAAACTTTCCAAGCTATTTCTTTCCATTCCATCTACGTTGGCACCTTTCAAATTGAATCATCTATCAATTTCTTTCTTTTTTGTTGCACACGTGAGTTCCACCTTCCAAACGTATAATGCCATGCAATAAGTCCTAGGATTAAACAATGAGAGAAATAAATATATCTTTCAAATCTCAAATAAAATATCATCTTATAATTCCATAATTCCAATCAATGACTGCCATGCGACATCGTCAGTTAGTGCACCAGCCCACCAATCATGTAATACCGAATTCAAGTGTAAAAGATCCAAGGGTCCCCTTTTGTTCACATGTGGCGAGGTGTCATCAAGTCAAAATTTGTAAAATTATTGTTCTCCCAACGTGACTCCAATCAAAGATGAAATGAGAATAAAATGATGTGTGGCACAATCTAAGGGACTGTTTCGTAGAACTTTTGGACAATTTTTGAACATATAGTTTCTCTTCAGAAGTTATAATGGTCCAACAGTTCTACCAAATACCACCAGCTTCTTAGAAGCATGTCACATTTAGAACAGTAATTCCTTTATATTTCTAGAAGCTAGGTTATAACAACTTCTTGTCAGAAGTTAACTTCTACATTTAGATTGAAAAACTGAAGTTCTACCAAACGGAGTCTAAATCCAAATATGCAATTTGGTCCAAGTTTAAATTTAGGTTTTACTCTAATTGATGATGATCCAGATAAAAAGTCAAACAATAAACTTACTTGGGCGCCTAAGTTTGGACTCAATTCTAGATCAAGCTCATCATGCTGGAGTAATACATGGAAATACACTTTTCCTCTGTCATCACTGAACCATTGTCAAAAGGCCAAGATAACGATAAAACAAGCCTATACGGGTAGAACTGACATTAATTGAACAAGTGAGGGCAAAAAATAAATCAATCAAACAAGTCTCTTGAGCAATGGCTAAAATAGGGTATCTTGAAGATGCTTCGCAATTTTTTTGATGGAGATTTTGAAAATTAGATTCTTGACAACAGCGAATGATGTGTCCCAATTGTCTATCATGACAATAAAGAGGATGAAGATTGGACACATATCCTACAAGATCTCCTTATTGATTTATCATATGATGTGGGCGTGTTGATAAACTTCACTTAACTAGATTTACTTCATAATTTTGATGATCCTTCCTATTTATGTGTTAGGGCTATACTTACTCCAGGAAATGATGAAGTTGACGAGCAATATTCAAATTTGCTTAGCAAAGACCCTCAACCGGAAAGAATTTATTACAGTTGTAATTCTACATTGCCTGTAGATCAAATTAGTGCCAAAGAAATAGAATTGTGCACTCCTAAATATCTTCATTTCTTAAATTTTAATAGTATTCCACCTCTTATTATTCAACTGATAGTTGGTTGCCCAATCATGTTTCGAGGAACATTGATCAATCAATTGGTTGATGTAATGACGCAAGACTCAAAGTAAAAGTGTTTCAAGAAAGAATAGTAAATGTTGAAATTATTACGCGAATTAGTGTTGGTAAGAGAGTTTACATTCGAAGAATTGTTTTTCTAGTTATAGAAACTAGGGCGAACTTTATCTTGAAAAGAACACAATTTCCTAAAAAGCTTGTGTTTACCATAACCATCAATAAGATTCAAGGACAAACATTGGACTTTATTGGATTGTACTTAAAGAATCTTGTCTTTTCTCATGGACAATTATATGTTACTTTATCAAGAACAACATTTGAGAATGGTGTTAAAATTTTATTTACTTCAGATGAACAACATAATCAAGGTTGTACAAAAAATGTAGTGTATGTTGAGGTTTTCGAAGAAGTAAAATAACGGATCCAATAAATTTTCTAATAGATTAAAATTTCCTTTCTCATTGTACTATATTTTTTTAGTGCCTTTCTCAATTGAAGCAACTCTCATTTAATTAGCTAACATATATTTCTTCATTCTTTTGGCATTTGAGAATTTACTTGATCATGCCATTTGAGTTGCTATACAATACATTCCTTATATGTTATTCAAGTTGTCATTGGATTTGATGCTCTTTTTTAAAACTTTGTTCAAAGGTATCTTCTAAAATAGATTATATCTCTTTTAGTTCTTCCTATCATTACTTTTGACTAGGTAGCAACTCATAATGGATTCCATTGATGACCTTGCTTTGACTACTCCTGACCAAGGTGAAAAAAACAAGACACATGTCCAAGAAGGTGAAAATGATATCTCCTTTATGGTACTTTTGGATTTCTCTTCTATTATTTTCATGACTGTTTTGTTCATTACATAGATTGTATGCAAGATAATGTTGACGATGAAACTACATCGATGCCTTTAACAGCTACTATGAAAGTTAGTGCATTGTCTTCAACTAAGTTAAGGGAAATTACAAATTCAAACAAATGCAAAAGAAAACTATTTGACAACAATGACCAGTCCATTCTACAAAATGCTTCAAAATTGACATTAGAGAAGAGAAACGCAAAAAAATTAAGCAATAATCCCACCAGGTGAGATCGGACATCCACACTTAGTTTTGAAAACAATGTTATGTGTTTTCCATTTTTTATTGAATCAAATAGTCTATTTATTTTTAGAGCAATTACATCATAAATGAATGCTACACTTGAGGTCAAACAACAACTTCATATCAATATTTTAACTCCAAGTGACAAAACTCTTCATTGATGACCTCTTTAACAAAGGCAAAGGTGAAAACATAGGACGCATTGTCATGGATGAAGAGGTTTGTCAGATAGTGTCTCCATTCTTTGCATCATCAACTATGTCATTATCGTAATAACACTTTGTTATTAGGGCAATGAGATGCAAGGATTTGTTGAAGATACAAAATTGACTCAATAGAAGGAAGTGTTATCTATTAACCGTGTTTACATATTTAAAAATGACATCATTAATGAAAATCCACAAAAGTTTAATGTTGTGCCAACTAAATCTAAAATAACATTGAAAGAGAACCCTCATGTTGATGAGGTCAAGGATGATGTGTCAATACCAATGATGAGACAATATCTAACCCATCTTGACAACTTGACAAAAATCAATGCATAAGTTGACTATCTTACAAGTTCAGTTATTGTTATTTTTACATATGGTGTAAGTTACTTTTCTAAACATATTGTTTTCATCATCTTGTTAACATGGTAGTTGAAAAATTATATCATAAAATTTTAGATGTCATTGGAATTGTGATTGTTATTGAGCAAATTAAAGAGATCTATTTGAAAAGCAATCGATCAACATGAATTTTTGCAGTAACGGTGCTTGAGGAGAGCTTATTATCATTTCCTTATCATGTTACTTCTAACATATTTCGATTCAAGTTTATGTATTGATTATGTTTTGTTATGACAATTAGCGAAACTATTGTCCATTTGACTATTTAGAAAAATATAGCAGTCAACAAAATTCTTGATTTTTTTGAAGCAATGAATGCAATAAAGATTCTTCTTGCAACTCATCTTCATGTCTCATCTTACAAAGGTATGGAAGATTACGTTATGGTAAATACTTTTTTCATAAAATAAGATTAACTAAACAAATTAAATATTTGATATCAAAGGATATTTTTACTTGAACACAACTAATTATACAGACTTAATTATGGACCAACTAATTTTCCAGAAGCAACAACATTTTCAAATTGGTATTATATTAACTAATTTGTTTTCTTTTTTTTTAGGAAAAATTCATCATAATCTTTTTTATCTAATAATTATCTATCCTCTAAATTAATTAATAGGATTCTTTGATCAAGGAAAATAATATACCTTTGTCAACACTACTGCTTAACCTGCTAGGGCATCTATTGAGATGCCTAATGTTCAAGTCACAACAATCTTAGATTTAATCTCAAAAGCTCACATTACTCCTTCCAAGTTTGATTTATCCTTATCTCCAAGTTACACCATTTTTTGTTAGAACAACACTTTCTTACAAGTAGTGTCCTCTCTAGTTCTTATTATATCAATTTTTATCGTTGTAGCCAAGCTCATTTGGAATTATTGCACAAATTGTCTTATTAATTATGAGTAAAAAACCATGGTATGAATGATGCTTGAAATGTAAGAGAATTCTCAAATTTTGAAATGGTAAGAGAACCATGGTGTGAATCATGCTAAATCAAAATTAAGGTCATTGATTTTCTATTACTTCATTCTTTCATCTCAAGTAACCCCTTATCAAGTTATCCTAGATGTTAAATATTTCTTACTAATACTTTTGTTTTTCAAACAAGGATTCAAGTAAACGTCAAAGAGATTATTGGATGTGCATCCATCACTATATTTGGTAATGATACAATTAAAGTTATTGATGTGCCATTGTTTAAACTCCAACAAGTTGCTTCTATGGTAATTGATTTGTTGATAAACGAAGCATGCTTAGCATTTACCAATTCCTTATGGTTTTCATTAATTATTTTTTAACTTAAAACAAGATGGTGATATTCAAGAGTTTAATGTTATTCTTAGTTCAAGGCTATTGATGGTGTTTTTCTTTCACATCACACTAGCAATTACAAATCAAAGATATGCAATGAATGGGAACTTCACTGCAATTGCGGCTCACTATCACAATAATACTCCTCTCAATGGCAAATGAAAACATTACCAAATGTTGTATGCTTTTTTGTCAATTTTTTTTGACTTGTGCATCTTCTTTTTTGGGTAATATTGTGCATGTGAACAACATTGCAGTTTTTTGAATAACTTACTTACAAAGCCTAGAAAGAAAATGGTTTTTTTGGTCTTAAACTGTTTTAGACGCACATGTTTTATGGATTCTTTAGAAGTGACGATGTAATTCTTATAAAGTATAATGTGTACTATCAATGTTAGTAGTCACATTGTACTTTATCTTTGTAAGGAATAACATTAGATCCTTTGTTACTATTGGTGTTGGAATTCTAAAGAACTATAGGAGCTTTGCTTAAACTGATGATTTTGAAGTATCTACAAAAGGCCAAGTTTATTGCTATGTTCTATTTTTTTGCAGTTTGGTCATTGATGATGATTTTATTTACTATTTTTACTAAGTACTTAAAATTTGTTTCACAAGAAGCCAACCTGTGCAACGCATGGGGCTAACGCTAGTTAGGATACATTACAAGCTTCCTTGTCTAGCATATTACTTTAGGTTCTTTTTTATTTGATTAATACTAGTAATCAATGTTTTTGAATGTCCAACCCCTTGCTCATAAGTGAGTTCTGTGGTTGCAGATATTTTTCAAAAAATAAATTCTCATTAATAAGAAATTAAGAATAACATACAAAAAATTAATTACTATTAGAAAAGGGTTATATGAGTGGTTTGTGATAGTGTGATACATACATCTCTATGTTCGCACATCTCTCAAACATTACCTTTGATCTCTCCCATCGAAAAAAAGACTTGTAATTGCAAAACTAGTTTTTTAAGGGGTGTTAGTGTAACGACCTTGATCTCTCCCTACCTAAGATTCTATGATGCACAACCATGTGACTCCACTATATATACTTGAAAAATTGTCGTATTAATCTACACTTGAAAAGAAAACACAAATAAAGAATGACTACTAAAAAGTTGCCTAATACACACCTACTATAGAACCACAAAAAGCAAAATCTACAGAAAAATTACTCACAAAAAGCAAAACACGTGGGTACAACAGGCAGGCATGACACACCATCAAAACGGGCTAGTTCCCCTAAATCTATAGAATCAAACTAAAAGCCACAAGAAGAATGATGGATGCATTACCCAAACCACTTAGTTTTTTCACCTTTTAAAACTAATGCATTTTTAATATGCATATGAAAACAATGTCAAATCCTATCCACAAATATCAAGCTTCATTAATATTGAAGCCAAAGAAAAACTATCATTAGATCCACATCAAAATTTATGATAAGGATTCAAAATAAATCTGCTGAAGTCACCAACTCATCAAAACACGTTGTGTTGCCTGACGCTAAGCAATTGACTCTAGTCCACAAACAACTAACATGACACACTGCACTGCCACAAATAAGCCACCTTACGAGAAACTCTCCCATCCTGAGTCCCAAGGAACCCTCACAATTGTCCACTCAATAAAGGTCATTAAAAACGAGGCACGTGTATATTTCGCTTGGCCAAACATCGCAGAGTACGTCCTCTTGACATCCTAATAACCCAGACCACCCATAGGATTCTACCCTCCTGGCCCTACCGGTACCAAAAAAAACTCAAACCTCAACCTCGACCTTGTGTCTGACCACTCAAACATATCGTCGTACCTCCTGGTCCATCAACACAATTTTACGACCTCATGGTTCCAATGGTAAAATAGTGGAAATATATATTTAAATCTCACCTCAATATTAACTTAAAATCTGTTTTAATATTAATAAAATTTCATTAATAACTAATCCATAAATCCTCACCACGACTCAAAATTCAATATAAACATTAATGTAAATATCAATACACCAAAATAACAAGAATCTCGACATTCTATTGACTATCCTAAAACACGTGGGATGGACACACGTCCCAAAAGTGTGAGCCTAACATGCCCATAATACACTATTTCTGGATAGAATGCCCAAATGGTGCCATAAAAATCCACAAAGACCATGTAAAATTCACCACATGCATGCTCGAAGCATAATTTCATCATTCAACCTCAAAATCCTAGCATACCACTAAAACAAAGAGGTTAAAGTCCTAGATCTAAGGTAAGTACCTTATGTTAGTGCAAAAGAACCAAACGACCACCAACGGTTCAAAACTCGCTGGAGCTCTTGCATAGGCACTCTGCACTCCTTGATCACTCCTCACTAAGCACAAAGAAACCAAAATCACATGCATGTACAAAGAATAACAGAGATAACTCACTGAATCTCAACCAAACACACCTCAAAGTCCAGAAACCCATCAAATATATAGTGGCCACTGCTCGCTAGCATTCAACCTACAGTCATGCACAACCCCTAGCCTCTTCCTTGAAATCCAGCACAACCTCAAGCAAGCAAGGGACTAATTTAAAGCTTGTGGTATGAAATTTGTAAAGAAAAATCCATCCCGCAACCCAAACAACTCACCTCAGTCCACCCACCGCTTGGGTCCACCAAAGATCGCAATAGTGTCAAGGTGAGATGTCGTCAAAGGTGCACAGGTTGTCAACATTCTACCCCTCCCACATGCATGAGCTCCACATACCCCTCCCTACCAGTCTCTCTCTCTCTCTCACTCCCTCTCTCTCTATCTCTCGCTGTCGTCATGGTGAGAAATACGGAGAAGTGGGTCGCCTTTTAAAGTCCCCTCCCTTCACAAAGATGTGGGTGCAAGTGACTCAACACCCACATGCAATCCCCCATCTCACAATACTTACACATACACTTGTATGAAGTTATATACACATATATATCAACAAGGAACATATGTAACACTCACTTGTTGAAGCCATTGCACTTGCGTCCAAGGATCACTTATTTTCGACTAATTAATCATCATGGTCTAGGTGGTCACGAAATCCACTAATTTTAAGTGATTGGCACCTCATTAAGCCATACACGCAACTAACTAACATCACATATGATTTATTCAAAAAGTTCCTTATTTCACTTACAATTCGAACTTTCACATACATCAAAGGAGTGTACTAACGTCTACAAATCAACCCCAAAACTCCAACTACACTTTGATCTCGAAAGGACCCAAACATGCCTCAGATACGCACTTGACAAAAGTACAATACCAGAAAAAGTCCAGAATGTTACTGTAACCATACCGGTGACAACCTCGGGATTGGCACGAAAGGCCAAATACACGAGGATCGGCAAAGTCATGGTAAAAACAAAATAAAAATGCAGGAGTCGCCACCTAGTCTATTAAAATGGAAGACAAGGAAAACCATATAAATTATGCAAGTAAGTCAATGAAAAGCAGGTCATAAACCAGAAAATCAGGCAAGGATTCCTGTTACGCACGAGGAAGGTATTAGGCACCCTCGTGCACCCGAAGAATCAGTCTTTTTATAGGTTTCTCGTTTCCTTATATGAAATATCGGCTTTTCTGCCTTTACTGTACGCCCGAGGGCGATATGACATGCCATGCTAATGTGTGTGGTGTCTTATGCTAAAATATGGGTGCATGGAGTGCAGGGTGTGTCCTAATGCTCAGAAGGATCACTCGTATCGCGGGTCTAGCATTGATGCAAGGGTATTGCATAAATAAGATCAAAGATCAGATAACTTCGAGTGATTTTTCATCCTTGCTTTACTATATGCAAAATGTGACCTAACATGCATAAAAAGGATTGAAAACAGAGTTGGGTATTCCTGAGATATCCAGGAAGAAAACCAGAAAAATCCAAAAGTAACTCAAAACAGGAAATCATGCTAAAACTATGCGAAAGCTGCTGTGTACTATTGAAAAACAGGTTGATGTGCTTGTTTGGTTCGCCAGACTGGTGCTCCAGTCTGGTGCGCCACCTATGGGCTCCTGTGTGGGCCAGAAAGATGTGCTAAGGAAAAACAGAAATCCTGCAGTGCAAAGTCATATATAAATGCGTTCCAGAAAGTTATGCAATGTAAAAACTTTACAAAATCGGAAAATATCCTTTAAAAATTAAAGAAATTCAAGTGTGAGAAGATTTATGAATCTTGTGCTCAAGGGCTAATAGCCTCACACAAGGTCACATCTTACTCATGCTGAATAAAAGTAACAAGGTTCAGCCATACTATTGGATCATGGGTTGATGCATAAGATTCTCCATATAGGAGTAAATGGCAATCAGCCTACCAGATTTGGACTATGGACTGAATGTTCAAAGCGTAAAACAAATAGAAAAGCAACATCATTTGTGGTTGAAATCGTGCATGCACAATCATAAAATACCAAAGAATCATCACTGAAAGAATCAGATTCAAAATCATTTGGGAAATCATGCAGATGAGGATGCAAAAGAGGGTGATTTTGCTTCTCTGACCAGCCTAGTGCACCAGAATGGTGCGCCAGAGTGGTGCTCTGGTGAGGTGCGCCTCTCTGGTGCGCCAGATTGGTGCTCCAGAATGGTGCTCCTCAGAAAATCTGAATCAGACTGCAGTCTGATCTAGAATATGGTCCAGATTCAGAGATAAGTGATTTTATTTTTTAATTAAGCCAGTTATGCAAATGATAGAAACTGAAATATGATGAAATGCAAATGAACAGAAACTTTTCTTTTTATTTGATTCAAAAGCAAAATAAATCATGGGTTCATGGTAGAAATGCTTATACAAGATTCAAAAGAACATGTATGAGAAGATAAACTTGACAAACCATATGCAAATGATGAATACATAAAGAACATGTCTATTGTATATTATAGCGTGCATGTGCATAAAAACAAAGATTTCAAAAAGAAAGGCCATTGCAGGGACATTAAGGTGCAGAGTTTTCTATTTAGATTGTACGTGCAGAACATCTTATAGGGTGGTTATCTTCATCATGAAATTTATGTAAGCAAAAAGAAGAAGGAGATCAGTATATATGAAGTGCACGGCATATTATATCTAATGTAGGAAGTAAGCAAAAGCAAAGGAATGCATGGAGGACCTACCTTGTCCAAGGTGTTTCTTCTTAGAAAACCCAAGATAATATGATCTTTGTTGCTTTGGAAGGGCTAAAGATGCTTTGGAATGCAAGGGAATACTCCAGAAAACGAGAATAGGTTGCTGAAAAGAGTATATGGCTTGCTCAAGATGCTCTCTTAGATCAGGATTACTAGCTCAAGATTTTCTAACCTCTCCTTATGGTTGCCTATAGGGGTCCTTATATAGGATTTTCTCAAAGGTAACTCCTAGAGAATACAAGAAACCTCGTAAAAGAAGACCCTGGGAAGATTCCATGGCATATTCGTTGGCAAAGGTTACAAACATGGGAGGTGGAAAGCCAACAGCCAGAAGCCTGAGAAGTGGTTGTACGCCAACTTGGTGTGCTAGGTTGGTACGCCAGATGGATGCACCATCTTGGTGCTCCAGCTAAGTGTGCCACTGTAGTGCTCCTGCTCAGTGCTTCAAATAGGTGCTCCACATTGGTGCTCTAACATGGTGCTCTCCCCTACTTGTTTGAATTTCTAATCGGGCTGCAGGCCTGCTATAGGTTTGTGGTCGGTTTAGCAAATGGGATTTGGTTTGCCACATCCAAAGCAACATCTGGAATGTTTATCTATGATTCACCTCAAAATCGAGGTGTCTACTGTTACATTCTACTTCTTTGAAAGAATTTCATTCCTGAAATTATTCCAAGGCTAAAACATAAAGGTACTAAGCCTAAATGTCTTCCTCTCACTCCCCTATGATCTCCTCAACATTATGATGTCGCCACAACACAAGGATAAGAGAAATCACCTTATTCCTCAACACCTTCTTCTTTCGATCAAGGATCTCAATGACATCCTCAACGAAGGACAAGTCCTCCTTAAGCTCGTCTGTTTATATAGGAATCACTTGAAAGGCATCTGCTAAACACTTCCTCAACAATGAGACATGGAATACATTGTGTACTGAAGACATCTCTGAAGATAGCTCAACATTGTACGATACTTCACCAATCCTCTTTGTAATTTGGAATGGGCTGATATATCGAAGTTCAGCTTCTCCCGTTTCCCAAACCTCACCACGCCTTTGACTGGTGATACATTCAGAAACACATAATCTTCTACCTCAAATTCCAATGGTCTCCACCCCTCTTCGGCGTAACTCCTCTGTCAAATCTGTGCAATTGTCAATCTCTTGCAAATTAAATCCACCTTATCTACATACTACTGCATGATCTTAGGACATATGAGTTGTCGTTCTCCCAGCTTGCCCCAGTAAGTAGGTGATCTACATGGTCTTCCTTACAAAACTTTGTATAGAGCCATCTTGAGGCTGAAGTGGTAGCTGTTATTGTAGGCAAACTCAATGAAAGACACATTATCCTCCTAACTTCCTTTTAGGTCCAGTGCACAAACTCACTGGATATCCTCCAAGGTCTGAATAGTTTGCTCTAATTGATTACTAGACTGAGGATGGAAAGCTATACTAAAATTCAACATTGTACCAAAAACCTCCTGCAGTGTTCTCCAAAATCTCTAGGTAAAACATGTGTCTCTGTTGGACACAATGACCACAAGAACACCATGTAAATTGACAATCTCCAAAACATACAATTCAACCAACTGTTGCATTGGAAGATTCACCCAAATCAGCAAAAGTGTGCAGACATAGTACGATCACCCACACGATGTCATTTTTCCTCCTGGTCTTCGACAAACCAATCACGAAATACATTGTCACAAGTTCCCATTTCCACATAGGAATATCCTAAGGCTGCAGGGTCCTACCAGGCTTTTGATGTTTTTCTTTCACCCATTGGCAAGTCATATACATAGCCACGTACTCAGTAATATCTTTCTTCATCCCAAGTCACTAAAAATTTCTCTTCAAGTTCCAATACATTTTCGTATTTCCTAGATATATGGTATACTTAGATCGATAAGCCTCATCTAAGAGTCTCTGTTTAATCTCCTCATCTCTAGGCACGTACAAATGTAGATCATACCTTAGAGCTTTGTTGATCCCAATAGTGAAATGAGACACCTCTCTAGCCTCCATCTTCTCCAAAACCTGCTACATGAAAGGATCTAGCTATTGAGTAACAATAATTATCTCCACAAGCCAAGAGCATACAAATAGATTGGCTAACCAAGTGCCACCTATCTCCCAAAATTGTCTCTTGGACCTACACTCTACCAAATCTTCTAGCATCTACCACTCTTTAATCATCAAGCTCACCATGATATGAGTGCACCAACTCAAAGCATTTGCGACCACATTAATTTTCTCCAAGTTGTAGGACAAACTAAAATCGTAGTCCTTCAAATACTCTATCCATCTACACTACCTAAAATTCAAGCCTATCTAAGTGAAGATATACTTTAAGCTCTTGTTATCAATAAAGACTTCAAATTATTCATCATAGAGATAGTGCTGCTAGATCCTTAACGCGAGCACGACGACAACCATCTCTAGATCATGCGTTGAGTAGTTCTTCTCATGGTTATTCAGCTGACGCTAAGCATAATCCACCACATTACCATGTTGCATCAACACACAATTCAACCTAGTTCCACAAATATTACTATACACAATGAAACTACTACTTCTAGAAGGTAGGGATAGCACGAGAACCAAGGTCAAACGAGCCTTCAACTCGTTAAAGCTCTCTTCACAAGACCAATTCCACTCAAATTGGACCCCCTTCTTAGTCAACCCTATCAGTGGCATTGCTATTTTGGAGAAGTCTCTAATACATCTCCAATAATAGCCTACCAATCCCAATAATCTCTTAATTTCGATGACCGACTTTGATTTCTCTCAACAGCTCACTACCTCTACTTTGGTAAGATCAACCTTGATATCCTTCCCTATGATGATTTGGCCAAGAAACATTACTTCATTCAATTAGAACTCATACTTTGAGAACTTTGTGTATAGTTGATGATACCTTAGTGTCTCCATTACCATTCTCAAGTGCAAATCTTGAGTTTTAGCATATCAGGAGACTCTAGATAAATACATCATCTACAAATACCATAATAAACTGGTCTAGTCCAATTATGAACTGAACACCTTGTTCATCAAGTCTATGAGCCAAACTAGTGCATTGATCAGGCCAAAGGGCATAACCAAAAACTCATAGTATCCATACCATGTCCTGAAAGCAGTCTTCAGAATATCAACATCCCTAATACTTAATTTGGTAAATCCTGATCTCAAATCAATCTTTGAGAAAACCAAGATTGACCACAATTGGTCAAAAAGATTGTCAATTCTGGACAAAGGGTATTTATATTTCGCAGTGATCTAGTTCAACATCTAATAATCAATACACAACTGGAGTAAACCATCCTTCTTTCAGACGAAAAAGATAGATACTCTCCCACAAAGACACACTCAACCTAACAAACCCCTTTTCCAGACACTCCTGATGTTGCTCCTTGAGTTCTTTCAGTTCGGCTAGCGTCATCTTGTACAAAGCATTAGAAATAGATCTCAACCCCGACACTAGGTCGACAGTGAACTCAACTTTCCCGTGCGGTGGTACACCTGGCACATTATCAGGAAAAATGTCTAAGTATTCGCAAACAATCGAAATATCATGAACATCCAAACTTGGTGAAGCAGAGATTGCAATCCCCCAGTAAGCAATTTGTAAACCTCCATAGTAGAAATGACATGTTTAGATTTACCATTGTGAATTCCTTACACAAATAGGAAATTGTTCCCATCAATCCTTATGTACAGCTTCTTCTAAGAACAGCCAATCAGACCTAATTACTAAGCCAACAAATTCATCCCTAGTATGATATCATATTATCACATGTCATCACCATCAAGATAGCCTTGAAAAGCATACCAATTAGTGCAATGTTGACAAATCTCGGATACCTTCATGCTAAATCGTACTCTCCCAATGACGTCGTTACATCAAAATGAAAAGCCAACTTCGCTAGCATATCTCTAATCTCTTTCGCAAAAGACTCAAAAATGAAGGAGAATGAACTTCTCAAATCAAACAACACCTTAACCATCTGATTCGTCACAAGAAAAGATCCTTAATAAAGCATGCAAAATAAAAGTAATTAAACATTCTACAACATAGTTTAAAGATACAAACAAGGAAAATTACAACAACATTGGGAAGGTCCCATATGATGTAGTCATCTACTATTTCTTACTCTCCACCACATCCTTTGGCAGCCCAACATGAGGAGTTGTACGCTTTACATCTTTTAATGTAATATATGGATTCACTTGTCACTATAAGGACAAAACATCAATACTTAATTTACAATGAACAAACCATAAAACCTTATTCACACCTATAATTTCAATAGAACCCAAACAATTCAACCGAGGTTGGTAACCTAGTGACCTATATCACCTAAATCACAACAACCACTATTTTTTTTCTTGATGATAAGCTGAAACATGACTTCCAGAGATTTATTAGTATTCTTAACTGCTCTAGAAGATTTGAATATGTGGATGGCATGATATCATGTATGCTTTACATCTTTTAATGTAATATATGGATTCAATTGTTATTATAAGGACAAAACATCAATACTTACTTTACAATGGACAAACCATTTCAACTTATTCACATCCATAATTTCAACAGAACCCAAACAATTCAACCAAGGTTGGTAACCTAGTGTAACGCCCCGAACCCGGGCACGCTACCAAACAATAGCATCACAAGCCTAATTACACAAATCACAGAATAAAAAGACTGTAACCAGGCTCACCTCTAGGATCTCGATGCGCGGCTAGAAACTCCGATTCCTGC